>CAKMRH010000020.1:0-50000 GCA_928085145.1 Nezara viridula | reverse complement strand
AAATCTTATCTAAGACTAATTAGTGTCTGTTTTTCATTTAAAAACACTTTTTTTCAAACACATAATAATAATATAAATAAAAGTGAAATCTTTAATATAAATCTGGAAGTTTTTGGAACTGGAAATAAACTGGAACAAATAAAAAGTTACAAGGAAACTATTAAAATGAAGCTTTATTAAAACGTTGCATAAAAGTTAGACTTACACATATATCGTACGATAATTAAAGATAAGGAATTTAAAGAAATAATCAATATTAAACACATCAGGGTTCGAAATTTAAAATTTGATAATAAAACAGAAATTCTTCTACACTTATGTTAAAATACATTTTTAAATAATGTATCATTTTCAATTTATATTTTGGACACAGCAGGTCAATATTAAAATATAATTTAATTGATTTTTCAACAGGTAAAATAAAAAAATAAAAATGTATTTGTAATGGCAAAGAAGTTTAATATAACGTAGATATAGAATAGAGATATAAATAAAAAAAATCATATAATTTGAAATTAACTTTCTTCTTAATTCATTTAAATAGTCGTTTATTGAACAAATAAATTATATATTTTATTAGAATTATGAAAGTTTTGAGCTAGCTGACTTCTCTTTTGCAAATCAGCACACCGCGTATTGCGTAAGAGACCAGGCCGAATGCTATATCTAGATGTGTAATTCAACCCGACAAATATTCCGGATTTCGAATATTTTTAAATTGAAATAATATATGAAAGTACAAGTAGGTTTATCGGGGTTCTGGACAGGTTATTATATTCATGGAGGAATAGTTAAAGAAGGGCAAGTTCCTAATCTCAGCGCTAAGTCCATCGATAGAATCCATCACGCAACTAGATGGACAACGATTCGAGTTTAAGAACGAACTGCTAAATTTCAGGTTAACACACCTTCATGGTTACAAATCACATAAAAAAAACAAAGAAGGAAAGTTGAATTTTAAAAATAAATTTTTATATGAAGTAAATTGGACATAAATATATTACGTAAATTGAAAAATAACAACAATGAGGTTATAATGAAGTTGCAACCAGCCGATGGAACCGCTGAGTCCTCGGTGATTCAATCGATTAATAAAGGGACGTGCTAAATTTCATCGTTTATGAACATTCCTTAAATTTCAAGGATTGGAGAGCATGGGTACCTAAATTCAGCGCTGAGCTCATGAAAGGCATCGGAATCCATCAGGCAATTCCTAAACTCATCGATGGATCCATAAATAGAATTCACCACGTTTCTATGGTTATATTTATTTTTGAACAAACGCTTTTAGAAACATTATTCTCAAGTAGAACTACTCTGTAAACAAGTTCACACAAAAATAATGAACATTTTTTTTATTTTGGAAATTTATTGTTTTTGTAAAAAAATAATACAAACATGAGTTTATTTGGAACAAATAGTAGAACTTTCGGATTTTTTCAGTGGTTTCGGTATGTGGTCACTAGGGATATACTTTATAGTAGTTTAGTTTTTGTAATATATTAAAAAAAATTACATAAATAGTCAAAATACTGCGTGAACTTTGTGATCGGGGCCCCCAAGATACTCCCATGTTTCTGACCACTGCGCTGAGTTAAAGTGGTTTTTCCCCTCCTTCCGAAGACAATATTTCCTAGGTAGGTTCCTCTACCAAATCATCAACAACCATCGTCCTTCTTACGCCTACAACCTTCTCCAGTTCAAATCCTCAATTCATTCCCTGTCCACAAGATCTCGACCTTCTAACCTTTACATGCTTTCTCACAGATCTGCTTCATTCCAAAATTCCTTTATTGTTCGCTCTGTCAATTTCTGGAATTCCCTCCTTATCAAAATTCGATATCCACATTTAAAACCCTTCTATTCCAATTCCTATCCCAAAAACAGTCAGATAGTTGCTAACCATTCGAGCTGATTTTAATAGAGAATTTGATATATTTTTTAATTCTTTATTATTTTCTTAAGAGTGTATACTGGTCTATCAGTGCAAATAGCTTTAAGTGTCTTGTCATAGTGTTAATTGTTTTGTATATAGTTTCGTTTGTTTTGTACATAGAATGTTTACCTTATATTTTCTTTACATTATTTCTTTTTTTCGATTGATTTTATTTTGGCCAGATGTAATCTTTTTATTTTGTTATTCTCAAGGGACTGTGTCCCAGAATAAAGTCATTTTTCTATCTATCTATCTAAAAAAAAAATGATGCAATAAATCTGAAAGAACTAATTATTAATTTAAAATTATAGTAATCAATAATTATAATTAAATTACGTATTAGTAATACAAATATTAACAATAAGACCAAATATTATTGCAACCATTATTAATGTAGGAAATTCGGAAAGTAAACTAATATCATATAAATAAACTTTGGCGGTATTGAACGGCATTTAAGGAACACAAGTATAAATAAACAAAAAAATATAGTTATTTATTTACTCTAGGAGATAGAAGAATGATAACTTATCAAAACTGCCCACTCCCAAAAAGAACGCGAATATGGTAGCTGATATTTCTACTACCGAAATATAAGCTTCATTCATAAATATATCTTCCATTCATAAATATATCCTAAAAATATCAATCAGATTAGCATAATAATTCTGAAAGTGAATGTAAAATTAATATTTATTTTTATGAAATATATTTAAAAGAAAATGATGTTACCTTTCCATTGTAAGAGAAATTATCTGGTCCAAATTTTGAAGAAAGAAAACGTTTGGAATACATAAATCGAAATACACTAAATTGAATTCAACCATTCCCACAGATAATATGAATAAATATTGTTAAATTTAAATATTTATCATATCATCACTAAACAGAAAAGTAAAAGCATTTTTTTTTATGTATTCTAGAAAAAAAGAAATAAAATCAAATTTTAGTAAGCATCTCTAAATACATGGTGGATTTAAATTTTAAATTAGAGTGCAAAATATTAAATATGCGTTTGCATAGAGATAAGAACTGTCTCGAACGTAGAAAAGGCCTAAAAAAGTAAAAAGAAAACTGATTTTTTAAAAGATGAGACTTGAAAGCTATCGGAGAAATCGGTTTCGGGCAATCAGATAGAGCAGAGAAACGTCTGGGTATGGGACTTCTATTTCTGATTTTGACCGACATCTCGTAACAAAATCAGTTCTACTAAATTATTCAAAAATATATTAAATGCAATGAAAAAAGGAGGTTTACAGCATTTTAAATTAATAAATTATTTATTGAACACGTTCACTGCACTGTATGTATTTGTATTTGCATTTTATAACGTTAGGAAGAGAGAGAGGAGAGAATATGAGAAGTAGGAAAAATGTATAAGGGATAAGAAGGAAGAGAAAGGGATATAGAATGCAAATAAATAAATGAATGAAAGAAATAGTAAAAAAAAGAAAAAGAAATTAGAAAAAAGGGAAAAAATATTGTATATTATGCTCATACGTATTGTTAATCCTATATAATTGTATATTAGTTTTGAAAAATTGTCTGTAGTGATTAATAATTATGCTGTGTTTAAAGCAAACCAATGTACTTGGGCAGCAACCTTTTTATGATAATAATGTGATTCTCTCTCTCCGAAAATTATGTACATTGATTAAAAAAAAAAAACCTAGGAAAATATTTAATTATTAAATAATTCCCTTCTTAAATTAATCCTAACGTAAAACATGTAAAGTATTGCTTTATCTTTTATACATAATTTACGAAAAAAATCGAGAATATAAATTTTCTGTTTATTAATAAAATTTAGATGATAATTGTATTTGAAATAATTTCCACATTTACCTAGGGTCAGCTGTTAAGTATTGAACTTTCTGCAGACCCGTTGTTGCAAATTATTAATTTACTGTTTTATTTTTTTTTAAACAAGAACGTTATCTTAAATATTATAAGTTCTTTAATTATCAGACATCCTATCAACCAAAAATCAAAGTATCTGAATATTATAGAACTAATTTGAATGCATTATTACAAATTATCGAATATTATAGCGCGCGCATAATTAAGCATAGGTATGAGTGCTAACTTATGCTCGAAACTAAAATGAGGTTCTTTTCTTAACCTTCGAAATTATTGACAACATATTTAAATTATACTCATGTAATACATGATGAAACTATAATCTTAAATATAACTAAATATTTCATAAATAAAATTTGAGATGAATATTAAGACAGTAGTGTTATAAAATAAATTTTAAAAACTTTAAAAGAAAAAACAATTTTCATAGCCATATAAAGTTTCGAGGAAAAACAAGAACTCAATAACTAAAAAAATTAAACAAATATATCAATACATTTATTGACTTGCTATTATTTCTACTTTTACATTGAATAGCAGGAGAATCGTTGCTGAAAATATCAGAATTTAACTTGTTTTTTTTTTTTTTTACATTCATGAATTTGATCAACTTTTATATAGTATTATATATATAGTATCTTATAATTTTTATATAATATTTAAATATATATTATTATTTATTTTTTCCATTTTTATTTTGACTGACCACCCCAACCATCCTTCTCTTCATTATTCACTACAGTCACCCACACTTATAAATGTTTAATTTTCTTCATTTCATCATGAAACTATTGAAAAATTAATAAGGTAATATTTAGGTTTAATATTAGCTAAAAAAATTATCATAGAAAAAAAATCGGACAAATAACCAATAAATTAATAAATATAAGTTTACGATTGCAAGCTATGAAACGCCTAGGGTTCAGTAGATAGTAAGTAATGTTGCCCACATGCGAGACCGAGACGATTCTTGGTCTTGCAAACTCAGTCTTGGTCTTGCGCAAGAGTCTCGCAGTTAGTTATTATCTTATTACTACAGATATATTACTGTAATTTTTTAGATAGAAGAAACCTAACTAAATTCGAATGAAAAATTAAGAGTTAAATGCAAAAGTATATTGGTTACACCAATTATTAACATATAGTAACTAAGATTGTCAAGTATTAGTTAACTATTTTGCCTTAATTTTTATTTAAAAAATCGATTTTTTTACCATTTATGGTCTTGGTCTTGCAACAGTAAGGTGGCCTTGGTCTTGGTCTTGCATAGTGTAACACTAATGGTAAGCAACAGTGGTTGGGCAAGAAGGCGGTATTATACGAACACGATATTCTCCCAGGAAGGTTCAGGTACCCACTTTGAAGAGGCTGGATGTACCCAAGAGGTTTAATCATAAGCCACAGTGATATTCGAAAAACTTGACTCGGCAGTTATATCTGTTGTGCCTCGTCCATTGAGGATCCTTCTTCCGCATCAACTACCAACTAAAGAACACGTGGAATGAAATTTTATGCAATAACCGAAAATCAAAATTACTAAAAATTCTCAACAGTATAAAACATCGGTTTAAGAATAAACAAAAATAATAATTACGTAAAGTGTGTGGTGCAGTCATTATATTTTACATATTGCGATAATTTTGCTCGTTGCCGCGTCAGCAACGCATTTCTGCAGGCGGACTGACGCAATTACACATGATACGGACATAGATAAGTCAACAAGCCATCAAAAGAGGCAAAGAGGTTGTAAAAAATACATGCTACAAGCTGCGATCCAGAAAATTTTAAAGTATTTGGGTGAAACAAAACTAATAACTCGGAATTCGAGCACTGCTATTCATTTCAGGTTTTGTTTGGTTGTGTTCTGCATAGAAGATTTTCTTTAGTTTACATGTATTTTTGTTCATTTATGATATTTATTATATAAAAAATATTTATATATGAATAGAAGAAATATTTGGAATATATAAAATATGGGAATGTTTAAAATATTTGATATAATAAAAATATGTATGATAACGGTTATTATTATTTATCTCTTAGTTCTTACTATTTTCATTATTCTAACGATTTCATTTTACTTTTTTTTTATTTATATATTTTTTTTTTACCATCACTACTTATGTTTCTCATACCTTGTTATCTGGTTATTTTCTTAGCCCTGATGAAGGCCTGAACTTCAGGTCGAAACGTCGGCATATGCAAAAATAAATATTATCATTTATTTTTGCTTTCTTTTTTGACTGACCACCCCAACTATTCTTCTCTTCAAAAATATGTATGATGTCTGTTGTATAAAAATATTTTTGTTTTTTTCTTCTTATACTGTACTTATTTTCTTCTACTTATAAAACTTTATTAAGCCTATAAAATGTTTCTATTCTATTCATTTCGGGTAACACTCTATTCTAATATTATTTAAAAACGCAGGTTTCTTCAATACTTGTAAATAATAAATAAACTGTCAAATTTTCTCTAATTCAGGACAGATCATATTTATACAGATCAGCGACGTCACATCTCACGTCGATAATCTAAATTAAGACTTATGTACAATTACAGATGTTGTTGATTACTAATATTTGAGGTACTTAAGGGTTTGAGGTTTTGTAATAATAATAAAAATAATAATAAAACGCTCACTGCTTTGCTCCCATTAATCCCCATCAGAATATAATTCCCCGAGGACAGCCTTAACTCAGTTTCATCGCTTCTTAACTTTTTAAGGATTCTTTTCTCGTCAAGTCCTACAATTCTACAAATCCTTTTCAATTACTGTTAAAGTAAAGTTTACTGTACAATCCTGCCTAGTGTATTGTCCTTAATCCTTAAATAGAAAAATGAAAAATACCTAAAATTGTTAATAAACTAATTTATTTATGACAACGGTACAAACGGAAAACACAGCTGGAAATATGGCTACTGGGAAAAAAGTCACTTGATCACACTATGATTCCGAGTGTAGTTGAGTAATTCCAAAAATATATGATGAGTTATACCTACCAACGAAATTTTAAGGAAAATGTAAAGAATATTTAATTAGTTTTTTTCGAAATTAACTCAATTTATCTGTTTCTCAATTACAATAAGTACAATGTATTGTATTTTTAAAAATATTTTTGAGTACTGTAACTACGACTAATAATATTTATGTACTTAGGAATTACATAGAACTATGTATACAGTGTTACCATGTGATCTTGTATACATTCGTCGCGAACAATACCGTGAGTACCTTAACAAATGAGCATTGTTAAAGTATAATAAAAAATAGTAAACTTGATTAATAAATACTAAAGACGGATAAAAGAAAAAATTAAAAAATAGAAGTTTTAAATTTCGTGTGTAGGAATGGTATTCGCTTTCTATTTTTGGTAGACCAAAGAACATTCACTTAGCATTCTGTAAATGACGTTTAATTTACATTTGACTTTCTTACAGCCTTCGACATATTTATTAACGGTTATTACTATTCGGAATTTTGATTTTTCAATGCCATGATATTCTTAAATATTTATTTAATTTTATCGAAATCATTTTTATAAAGACATTAGTTCATATTAAAGTTAACAAGTGGTATATTATTAAGTGCAAAATGAACAATAATAATTATCAATGATTCCTTCTTATTTTTCTTGCCTGAAGTTCTCCCCACTTTGTTAAAATAGTTTGTTTTTTTTATTTCAGGTTTTATATCAGTATAATTTTATATTTTTTCATAATGAAAACAACAGCACAAGTGCAATACCTATAGGAAGTGCACGACCGCTGTCAAAATAATGTTGTTGTTTTATTTCTTATTTATTTACGATATTTACAACTGTATTAATAAATAAAATATATTTAGTAAATTTGATATTATCGAAATCGTAAATATAAATATTAAGTAGATTTATTAGTTGTGGCATTCTGTACCATACAGATGGAAGTATGAAACAGTTTCAGCAAAATACGAGCGTACTCAATTTTATTGCGGAGATCACTAACGACCCATTCCCGAAGAGGGTTAACATTTCGATGTCTGATCTTTACATGCCTTCTAGATCGATAAACCGAGGCGGGGAAAATAAATAAAAAGTTATACCTCGCTGGCAGTGAGAGTGGCCGAGGCGAAATAAAAAATTAATCGAGATCCGAATCGATATTTCGGCAGCCGCTCCTCTTCCACTTTCACCATTTTCTCTTTTCCTTCGGCTCGTGTCAGGTTTCGTCCGTGCGTCGTTTTGACATGGAATAATTAAGAATTATTAAAAAAAAATATTACACTGCCTATATAAATAAATTATTACTAAGAGAAGGTTTGAAACGTCAAACCAAACGTATTATAAAACAACATAGTTTCAAATTAATACACTGAAAAGGTAAGTAAGTAAGTTTCGATCTGGAAGAGTTTATTTAGACCATTATCAAGTAAACTATAATTGAAGTGGATATATCCAGAACTATGCATACAACGAAATTTTGACAATTTTAATGAATATATATTTGATATATTATCAATAGTTCAATATAAACATTATTTGATATCCATTATTTTCACTAAAATAACTGAAATTAAAATTTTCTTTTTTCTGGGAAGTTGTCTAATATTCTTAGTTATTTGGCAATAATAACTTCCAATTGGTAACAATTGAGTATATTTCTATTATCAACGTTACATGTTAACAAGTTAGTTGACAGTTTCGGGATATTTACTCCCGTAACAACAAAATTCAAACATGTAATACATGTAAACATGCACATTATTTTGACTCAAACAATTTTTTAGCCTTGCATCCACAAGATTATTGGGATTGTAGTTGCGAAGATGGGAGTAAATATCCCGAAACGTCAACTAACTTGTTAACATGTAACGTTGATAATAGAAATATATTCAATTGTTACCAATTGGAAGTTATTATTGCCAAATATCTAAGAAATGTACTAACGAATGAAGCATAGTTCGTAAAAAATTCTATGGAGAAATATGTAGGTTTCGGAACCTAAAGAAAATTTAATATGTTTTCATGGAAACATGCACAAAATACTTTAAGTAATTTTACAAAGTATAGCTTTATTAAGTTCAATATGTCATATCGTTGATCAAATTTGGATGACAGGCTTGTTTTTTATTCATTTGAGTCATACTCAAACTAAATGCACTTTTAGTAACATTTTCTTGATGTTTCTATAAAAATAAATATTTTTCCGCTTCTTAACCATACAAAACAAAAAAAAAATTGGTCCACCAGTGGAGAAAATAATCGTGTTTTTTTTTTGTATACTACGATCAGAGAGTTTTGAAATGTATATTGAAAACTGGACACAAAATATTTAACCTAAATATAGAAGTTGTAACTTGAATAAATTTGAAAAGATACTTTGGAAATTTACCAACCATTTTTTATTTACTTCAGGATATATTTTTATAATTTAGGATTGATTTGTTAATTAATAGTTTAGTTTGCATTAAATGAATTACATTTTGTTTAATCACAACTTTTTTGAAGTGGAATTTTCCATTAGATGCGGATAAATACAACGCCTCCTATAGTCATGTTTTTGTTTATTTTGCTTGCTGATATTACAACTTATGGACTAATTAATAGTATAATAGATCGATAACGAACTACTAGATAGAGATAGCACAATGGTACAAACCGACTGAACGCTTTGTACAAACCACTTTCACTTTTGAGCAGCCATTTTCTCTTCCGCATGAGGCCCACATTTCACCTATCCCTTGGCCAAATCACTTCTCAGTACTGTCAGTCTGTCTGTTATGTATTATTCATCCTATGGTGAGTTTGTTAAGCAATTTCTCCAAATCGAGTAGCAGTAATAAAATTAATAACAAAAATAAGATATATGGAAATAAGACTTAAAAGTTTTAAATATAATTTTTTTTTTTTCCTTGCTTTCAAAATGATGAGAAATTTATACATAAAAAGGTACGGAGGTAGGTGTCCGTAGTCGTCATGACAACTCCATACAAGTTCACTATTCAAAATGTGAAATTTATTTTATTTTTTATTTATTTATATGATATTCACAACTGTATACAAAAAATACATTTGATAAATTCGCACATGGATATAATGACATGATCACATGTTGTGAAACTACCCATTGGTAGCACTCTAATAACATGTCTATATTAGGAGATCACGTGGCCATCTTCTTTTCAGACGTCTCGGAGGGTTATCAGGAATTGAAGAGGAAGCAAGGTTAGAAACAAGAGGGTTGGGATGGTTATGAAGTTTATTATGGAAGGACAAATATCTTGATTGGGCCAAATCTGATACATAAGAAACATTAAGGTCAGTATGGATGATTTTATTAGTAACAAAGTAAGGAGCATTGAGGATTTTACGAAGGATTTTGGATTGTAAGAATTGGATACGAGAGGAATTTGAAGGTTTGGTGGAGCCCCATAGCTCAACTCCGTAAGTCCAAATAGGCCTTATTATAGTCATGTAAATGAGTCTTTTATAATTAATTGGGAGGTTAGAGCGTTTGTCTAGTAAGTGTTGAAGTAGTCGGAAACGTCGAGCTGTTTCTTGTCGTTTCAGTCTGGTATGAGGATTCCAAGTTAGACGTTTGTCCAGATGGAGTCCTAGGTAAAAAGTGTGAAATAATCGTGTAAGAAAAACATATTTTATTTTTTTTTAAACTGAATGCAGAAACAACGTATTAGAGAATGACTACCAAATGTACTTTAATACCTTGCTAGATTTTTAGAGAAATTGACATCTAGGAATATTTAAACTTGTTGATGTAGTCAAGTGGCTAATATATCCCTAACGAAACACAAGACTCTTTCGGATGTTGACATGACATGAGGGATGAATCTATTTGCCAGAGCCCGTAATATATAGTGTAATATGTAGGCATCTGACTACAACACCAAATTTAAATCTTCATACAGGCCAAATTTCCATATCAACCTGCCAAGGTTTTTAAATGAAATAGATAATATGCACAGTTATTTCTATATATATTTTTTTAAATTGACATATTTTTTGTCTGAACATTTTTAGTTTTTCAAATATTTACAATTCATATTGTAACATATGATCACGGCCATACACTTGATATGTTATACAACTACAAAAAAGGATATTATACTTGAAATATATTAAACAATTTATCAGTATTTTGGGCTAATATTCGTTAGAAACATTCAGGAAATCTCACTGGCAATGATTAGAAACTTGAAAAAAGGTCGATCCGTTCTCTCAATAAACCATTACATTCCTTTTAACGGGCAAATTAAACAGTTTATACAGTATTTTTTTAGTATTTTGAGCCCCTAAACTTGATCCAAAAGAATAAACTTGAAAAAATTGATCCAACAGAAAGCTCAAAAAATCGTTCCATGACCATTTTGGCGCCCAAACCAATAATCTTTTTTTTTTTTTTTCAATTTGGCTTATTTTTCAGTATTACATTTATATAGGTAATGTATATAATATTATATATATTTTACTGTACTAGTCGTTGCTCAAACTGCATAAATGTAATTTGTATTGTAGATTGTAATATTTTTTATCAACATAAAATAAAAGAAACGAAACCACAATTCGGGCAAATTTTTAAATTTCTTTAAAACTCTGTATTATACATCGTATTATACATTGCTAAATTATATTATTATATAATTATAATTATTCTTGTAACCAATTCTTAACCATAATAAGGGAGAAATAATTCTCTGAATAAGTGCGGTGCCTTCGTTACGGTCCGTCGCGCTTTGTATATGTAAAATAAAATATTGCACGGTCATCATTAAAGACTTTTTTTATATAATAGAGAGATATAATATACTTAGGAGCTTAATTTATTGGAGAGATTAATTCCTAAATCATACGTGTTATAAATGAAATTAACAGTTTAACTTTCCGATCCAAAACGAATAATTGATAAGAATTAGAATTGTTTTCGACTAAATTCATTCAAATTTTGATTATTTCCAAAAAAGTTTACTTAACACTAATTGTAAGAATTATTACGAAACGAAGCCGAAATTTTTAATCTATGTTGAGTACTTAAATGTAGCGCCATAATAAGTTGTTGGAAGAGTTAAGTGTCTTAGATAAGATAAAGGAATAAGTGAGTCGAATTCTTGATCCGACTTGATTTTTACACTTGGTTAGGTATGGAACTACTTTCGGCAGCGTTGAAAATTGCCATAATTCCAACTGTTATAATATAAACTAATGGATTTCAACTGTTATAATGTAGGATATAATGAGATATTACTCACAATATAAGGATTTCCACAAAAAGTTTTAAATAAAACAAAGTTGCATATTTAATATGTTCAATAATAAAATATTTTAAAAAAAATCATAGCGCTAAAAAGGATCTTAATGGTTTGTTATTTTGTAAGTACTTGCTGTTTCTATGACAACATATGTGCGAGGAGGTGATTGAACCAGCATTACGCTCAATTGCTAGATTTCCTCTTCATCAAATTTAATTAAGGCTTAATGGTAGTGTTGCCTAAAATCGGTCTTGGTCTTGTACTTTTACGGTCTTGTGTTTTAAAAATTAAGGTAAAATAGTTACTAATACTTGACAAATTTAGATAATATATGTAAAGAATTTGTAGAACTAATACAATTTTCCATTTGACTCTCAAAATTTTTCATTTGGGGTTTAATTAGGTTTCCCCATTTTGAAAAATGATATTAATATCTCTATAATATATGTTGGGATAACAATTTTTAAAAGATTATTAATTTCCGACAAAACTATACAAACATCTAAATCGGACCACCATACGATACAGTGTATTGAATTTTATACATTAATTTTAATAATTGTTCACTTGCTCGTGAACATGACATTTAGTCTAATTCAATTGTGTTATTTTTAATGAACATATTTAAAATTGAAAAAAAAAAATTTAAAATGGGTAGGAAGGCCCGAGAGATAAGAGTACAGAGTCTTAACTGATTGAGTTTAACCGTTTCTAATAAGTTGTAATATTAAAAATATTTAATATTTACATCAAGTTTGCAACGATCTTATCTTTAAAAACAAAACACCGATTTCTGATTATACTAAATATGCTGCATGAAAAGAAGCTTAAATGCAAAATTATTTAAAAAATTAATTATTTAATAAAATATGGTTAATGTGATTTTTTATTTATTTCTGTACCTATTTTCTGTTTATTTATGTTTTTCTGGATAAAAAAATTCATCATTATAAATTATGTAAAATGTAATTTATAAGAAAAATTTTTTGTAAATGTAGATTGGTTAAAAACGTCTACGTTAATATGTACATTTCATTTGGCTATTTAAACATGAATAAATAAAACAGTTTTATTAACCTAAATAAATGGGATTCTAAAAATAATAATGACATTAATTCGATAACATAAATGTGATGGGAATATTATACGTTACAGAAACATTTGGCCTTCGCATAATATAGAACAAATAATAAAATGTCTCACTGGCATTTAAAAACAAAACCTCAAAAGCCAAGATAAAAAATTATATAATTTTTTCATTTATATATCATTTTATATATTACATAACAATTGATAGTGTAAAACATTAATCCGTGGTCATTTTAAATGAATCAGGTTCATTTCCTTTTTCACGCTTTTCCTGTTTGACTGTTTGAGTGAACGTCCTATATTTATTTATTGGAATAATTATATAACATGTATTACACCAATAATATCTATGATTAAATAATAATTACTGCCAATATTTGTATCTTTGTTCAATTATCTATTGTTTTTAATGTGTATTATTCATATTGTTTTTATTTTAAACTCTTTTATTTCTAATATTAAATGTTTTATTACATAAAAAAATACATAAATAAAAAAAAGACCTTTACCGCTACAGCCCATGAAGGGTCTAGGGTTCAATTTAGGGAAAGTACTGTTGCTGAGTCAACGGTTGTGCAAGTTGGTGATTTGACCGAGATCACGCTCAACCGCCCGGTTTTTTCCCTTTATCAATTATTTTATTTAAGAGTACCCGTTTTATATAGAATGAGTGTGTCCCAGGAGGGTTTGTAATACCAGGGTAGCCCCACGGCTAATGAAACAGAATAAATAATTTTTCTTACATCGCAAAAATAATTATCGTTACATATATGATTAAAAAAAAATAGCTTTCGAGCTGAAGCTCCTCTCCAAAAAAAAAATTAAATCCTGGATCCGTTAGTGGTAGAAACTAGTAATTACTAATACTATTAAAAACACCTCTAATTCATTTTTGAATATTTTTTTAGATTAGTTCTTTAGTCTACCTCTGCTGCTAAATAATTTTCGAATAATGATATAAATATAAGCGATTGTATAGGTGATTAGGTGCTTAGCAATTATTCCTAGCTAAGCACTGAGCCCAAGAATTTGATGAGTTGTAGTATTTTTTTGTTTTGTTTTTTATTTTCAACAATGAACCATTGTGATCGACCAAACAATTCAAAAACTTAACCCCTCTCAAAATTTGAGGTTTCACCTTTCAGGATACGTAGAATTCGAAAAACGAATAAAATTTTTTTTGTTCGTCGTCCGCTCATTTTTAACGAAACTTCTAGACCGATTTTTTTAAAATTTGGATATGAAACCAGAGGTCACCCGAGGATGATCTTCCTTCATCGACATTACTATCCATTTAGAAAGTAAAAGGCGGCCGAAAAACCTGCGTTGCTATAGACTGTAGAGCCTAAACGAACATACCGATTTCAATGGAACTTCGCTAAAATCATTTTCTCGACGTTAATGGGCGTTGTTATTTATTTATATAACATACTTCAAACAAGAGAAGCTGGAAAAAATAAGAGGGATGGTAGAATTAAATTCGAAATAACTCAAACAGTTTTCACTTTTTTGTGAATATTGTGATAAGATGTTTCAAAGGTATTTAAAAAAAGAAGGAAGTTTTATAGAAATCAAAACACTATTAGTAGAGATATCGCGATTTTAAAATATTTTTGTTTTATTATTTTCAATAATGAACCATTGTGAACGACCGAAAAATTCAAAAACTTAACCCTCTCTCAAAATTTGAGCTTTCACGTTTCAGGATACGTAGAATTCGAAAAACGAATAAAAACATTTTTATCCGTCTGCCGACCGCGACTAAACGAATTTCCCGATTTCAATGAAACTTCGCTAAAGTCATTTTCTCGACACCCTTTAAATTTATCTATAATAAATAACATACTTCAACGAAAAGAAGGTGGAAAAAAATACGAGGGATGGTAAAATTAAATTCCGAATAACTCAAAACGTTTACATTTTTTTTGTGATGATTGTGATAAGATGTTTCAAAGGTATATAAATTTCCTAAAAAACGAAGAAAGTTTCATCGAAATCAAAGCACTATTAGTAGAGATATCGCGATTTTTAAATATTTTTGTCTTATTGTTTTCAATAATGAACCATTGTGATCGACCAAAAAATTCAAAAACTTAACACCCTCTTAAAATTTGAGGTTTCATGTTTCAGAATACGTAGAATTCGAAAAACGAATACAAAATTTTTTGTCCACCCGCCGTCCACAACTATACGAATTTACCGATTTCAATGAAACTTCGCTAAAGTCATTTTCTCGACGTCCATTAAATTTATCTATATAACATACTTCAATGAAAAGAAGCTGGAAAACAAGTTACGACAGATGGTAAAATTAAATTCCGAATAATTTAAAAAAGTTTACACTTTTGTGTTTATTGTGATAAGATGTTTCATAGGTATTTAAATTTCCTAAAAACCGAAGGAAGTTTCATCGAAATCAAAGCACTATTAGTAGAGATATCCCGATTTTTAAATATTTTTGTTTTATTGTTTTCAATAATGAACCATTGTGAACGACCAAAAAATTCAAAAACTTAACTCCCTCTCAATTTATTTATTTATTTTTTTTTTGTATAGATGGTTATATCGATCTGTATTGATGATTATATCCGGAAGTTATGCAATACTTTCATTATTATTATTTATTTTTTATTTTTTCACTGAATTGTGTTGTTTTTTTTTTTTTGGCAAAAAAGTTGGGGGTTCGTTGGGGGAGATTATGCCGAAAGGAATCGTGAAATCCCAGAGAGGGCTGCATAAGGAGGTGAAGGCCTTAGCAAGGACAGGCGGTAAAAGCGTTCTCAGGTTGACGTCCTCTTGTGGCCTTCCTCGTCTCAGGGATTTATTATTGTACGCTTTATTAACTAATAATTAGTAAATAATAAATAATATAGTAATATATAAATAAGTAATAGAAATGTAAACAAAAATATCCCAAAATCGCAAGTCAAAAACAAAAAAAAAAAACATTTAGCGAAAGAATTCTCAAGTTGAAGCTGCAAGGATGCACCATGCACTCTATTGATTGAAGCTGTGGCTACTGCAGCGCCCCACGCGGCCAATGTGGGCCCTTCTCCCAAACTTCGTATTTGCCAAATGCCAGCCTATCTGTCAGTATTTCAAGAATTGAAATGATATATATTAATCAAATTGAAATATATAAATCAGATGTACAATATTTCTTCGGATTATCTCAAAAGAATTTCATAACCAGAGACCGGACTATCATGTTATTGCACATTTTCTTCGTTTAGATAAAAAAACTTCAAACCCAACAATCTATCCGTTTCATGATATGTAGAATAACACATTGAAACTTTATTTTGCACGTTTTGGTTTTTCTTGCATGATATTACATATATTGCAATTTAAGAGTTAAATTTTAATTTTAATTGCATAAAGTAAATTCCTTTATAACATGTAGTATGTATGTAAATACTAATATAATTTTATTACCAGTGACGCGGCTGAGAGAGAAATACTGGGATCTCCTGGGGTTCTGCCTTGATTTCCACATTTGTGGGACAAGGCATGACTCGGAATCCCCTGGCCGAATGTAAATATTGTATATCGGTGTGAATGTGTTTTATATATTTCAATTTCATTTAGTTTCTCTCTATTTTCTATTTATTTATTTATTTTTCTACATATGTATGTCAGTTTTCTTATTTTAATTTCCACAAGTCTTTTTTTTATCTCTATTTTAGTCATCATTTTTATCTTTATATTGTGTGAATGTTTAATGTAGCCCAAATATTAATACCCTCTAATGCAGCAGAATGTATTAATTTTCAAATAATAAAAAAAATTAAAAAAGCTTTTATTATTTATTATATTATAGCCCTCTGAAAAGAAGATGGCCACGTAATCTCCTCATGTAGACATATTATTAGAGTACTACCAATGGGTAGTTTCTCAACAAGCGGTTTCATGTGATTATATTCCTCTGTACACATTTACTTCATGTATACTAATTAAATTTAAAAAAAAAACTGTTTTCTCTTGATAAAAAATTATAATTAATAATTCTTTTAAAAGGTTGGAGCTAAGTGAAAATAAAAATGTTAGGTCGAAAAATATTTTTAAAAAATATATACATTTTAAAATTAAATAACCAAAATTTCTTTGAAAACAAAGAACTAATCCTCCAAACTAAAATCAATCCTGGTTTAACCAATTTTGGTGACCGTAAGTACAAAACGACATGAGACCAAATGCAAATTAAAGACAATAAGTACATCTCACACCAAAAGACTCAAATTACCACCAAATGAACTGCAAGGGAAGGAAACGTAACCATAGTATATCCTAATATGAGTTAAAATTGGTTATGAATGGGATGGTTAGGTGTTTACTATTTTCTAATTCTAAAATATATTCAATAGAAAATTCAAGTTTAGGTATAACATTACATTTATTTTGCTTTATTGAAAAAAAAATGTATTAAAGTTAATTTTTTATTAATCCTTATCTATTGACGATTTGATATAAGTGTACTCAAATTATTTACTTCACTTCACAATATAAATACATTTAACAATTTAGATAAATCTAATTAACCTAACAACGAAGTTTGTTAAAATAATTTTAGTTTTGAAGTGTGTGAAATTTTAGTAATTCTGGTATTTTTGAAGAGATATTCTACAGAATCATATAATTAACCAAAACGAAGAAACAGTGGGATTCGTTTGGAGCGAGATATCACTATTAAATTAGTATTTTTAGAAAGTTTAGTAGAGGTTTTTGCATTTAAGTAATATTACTTTTTTTCTGTTCTGATAATGTTTTAACGAATTTTCTGCTTTTTTAGAAACTTACTCATCCAAAACATAACCTTTAGTGTCCGAAACATCCATAAGTAACGAATAACTCATCATTAACGACAGAAATGCTTTTATCCCCAACATGTTTATATGTTTTTTCTTGAATCGTGATTATATTAAATACCTAAAGTTTATTAAAATTAAAATAGAGAATATATTGTAATAGTTAAAATATTTATATCATATATTAAATATATTTAACAAATATGGACAGTGAAAAAAATCTGTTTTGGGTCTGAAAGTTATTTAATCCTTATCTCTATAAGATAGCTCAATAAACCCAAACTGCTTAGTTATTTGCTCATATTTGAGATACTTAAGGCTTTGTTTTGGAATGTTCATATAAGTATTGTTTTATTTAAAAAATAATTTCAAAAATATTTTAATTCCAGCTGATCGAATTGGAGTGCTACCAATGGGTAGTTTCTCTTCATGTTGTACATGTCATATTACTTGTTCATATTTACTTGTTGTATTTATTATTAATTACAGTTGTAAATTTCGTTAATAAAAAAAAAATACAGGTGATCATCAATACCATGACATGTGCGAATAGATATTTGAAGTGAAAAAAAAAATCTTAATAAAATATTTCTTTTATTTATTCATTGTTGTTTTAGTTATAATATTACAAAATATAACAACAATAAAAGATTTGAAATATATATATTTTTTTAAAAAGCTCTGATAAAGTGAAAAATAAGATACTGGAATTGTACAGCCAAGAAGCTCTAGCTAGAGAGAGTAGAGAGAGGAGCTATAGACCTCCATTGATTGCTCTCTCTTGTCTTGTTTACTTCCACTGCCCTGTCTTAATATCCGCTCTTCTATCTTCATTTATATTTACAATTAATTATCTACTATAATTAAATTATATTTTTATATATAAATTGTAATCATAGTGTTTAACTATATCTATACCGTAATAGCAATAATAACTTATAAGCGATAAATTTGCCACTGATAATATAAAATACAATAAAAATCCTGTAGGTTATTACGCAATAATAATTTTCTATACAGTTTATATAGGAGAGAACCAAATTCCTCAGACAAATACAGTACGTTACCTGGGACTAATATTCGACAGAAGGATGACCTGGAGCCCACACATCAAAATGAAACGACAGACCTTAAAAAAACGACTGAAAATACTGTACTAATTTTTTTCCAAATCAAAATTGAAAATCAGACAAAAACTCAATACATACACTTACCTACTCAAACCCATATCGATTTACGTCTTACAAATTTACGTTTCTGCAAAAAAGACTCACTTAAAAAAACTACAAAATTTATAATTTTATAAGTTACATTCAGTGAGTGATCATCTTTCTATAAATAATTAATAAATATCCAGTGTAATTTCATCTTACTATGACAGTTAAGATATTTTACTCGCAAAATAGGACTTGCTTTTACAAGTCTTAAAGCCAAAAAAGAACAAAAAATTAAAAAAATAAAATAATCCGATCATTAAAATAAAATGGCCACGAGATTATTAAAAAAAGAATTCCTATCAGAATGGACAGTTATAAAGATCATATTTTCTTAGCATTTTTTAATAAAACAAAAAAAAATTTTTTGTGAATTATTTTAATGTGATCTTGTACGGGAATTATGCATGGATAAGACATTTTCTTATAGAAATGATTTTGTGATTGATCTATGATATGGTGATGTAAAATTTAAATTAGGACTTTAATAATTTGTAGGGGCTGGGACCCACAAGTCAAAATGAAACGACAGACCTTAAAAAAAAAACGACTGAAAATACTGTACTCACTTTTTTCCAAATCGAAATTGAAAATCAGACAAAAACTCAATACATACACTTACCTACTCAAACCCATATCGACATACGTCTTACAAATTTACGGTTCTGCAAAAAAGACACACTTAAAAAAATTACAAAATTTTACGACTTATAACAGGAGCTCCTTGGTACGTAAACAACAAAACTTTACAAAAAGACTTACGAAAACCAACTATTGACCAACACATACGTGATCTCTACTTCAGATTTCATTTTAAACTACACGGACATCACAACGGACATGGCCACAGCTGACATGCCTATCAGGAGACGACTAAAGAGGAGCTGGATGTGAGATCTCTTTTCTCGAATTAAGGAAATAACTCAAGACCAGGAAGAAGTGCTGCTGGGTACTATTTTTTTCTCAAAAAAGAAAGAAAGAAAAAATAAATAAATAGTATATTAAAATTATAATGAAATTAAAATTATAATATAACACAACTATACACGTATATTCAATTATTTCAAGACGTTCGAAATTAAAACACAAATATAAACTACAAACTGTCAAGTCAAAAACCTTCAGATTTATACTACAGCTCTATGGTACGTCACAAACATTACTTAATAGACCTTCACATGTCAACATTTAACGACTACATATGGACACACTACAAAAGATTTCACGATAATTTACACGGACATACAAACACACTCATACATGATATGACCACAATTAACACGCCTGATAACATGATTGGAAGGCTCAAAACAAGATGGATGGACGAGATCCTCGTTTGAATATAAATACATGAATACTAAAAATCAAGATAGGAAGGGATGCTACTGGGCACTTCTCTTCCTCAACTTATTAACTACTATTCTACTTTCCGAACTCATGTTTGCCAGTATTTTTGACATCCCTGCGTGAAGAAATAATGTAAAATACATATTTAATATTACTGGTATACGTATTATGGTAAGTATACCTGAGCACGAAGAAGTCTTACAACAGATATCGATTCTTCTATTTTTATTTGTATTAACAATATATTATTATCAAGAAAGTATATTCAAAACACACGGAGAGCTCCACGCCTTTTAGTAACTATGTTAAGTAACAGTTACTTTAGTAAGCAAAATAGCCGTTATAAGTAACTGTTAAAATATCTTTTAGTTAAGGTATAAAACTCAGCTGTTTTCATTTTTAGATTACAATTAAATTATTGAGGCCTTAGATTATTTCAGTCTTCTTTGTATCTTTTAATATTGTTTATAGTTTAGGATTACTAGTATTACTAATAATATTGTATTTTATTCGTACAAAGATGAAATCATGAGTGAAGATGTTAGTGTATATATAGGGGATATGTAACTTATTATTAATAGAATAATCTTTAGTAATTATTCAGTATGATGAATAAATATTAATCTATTCATAAGACATTCCATTAAAATAAAGATGAACATGAAAGCACAATTATAACGTTCCTTTGATGGATGCGGTAAAGAATATGGTAACTATTAAGGAACTGATCTCAACGTAACCATCATTTGTTACGCCAGCTCAGCCGTCCGTGGCTTCTTGCTGTATAACAAATTTAAATAAAATCCCACGTTCACATACGCTAATTCAATAATTAAACAAAATCGAACAGGTAAAAAGCTGAATAGTTAGTATTTTTGAAAATGCTGTATTTATAAAATATCTATCCGATTTGAAAAATATTTATGTATTTGATCGACCATTTGATAAACAGGAAGATTTTAGGCTTAGTAACACCAAGGTACGGCTAATGAAATTAGTCTGGGAAACTGTGACATTATAGCAACTTCTCGTATAAGTAAATATAATTTACACTAACCAAGAATTAAGTACAGAAACAGTTTTTTCAGAAAAAGGAAAAATTTTAAACCTTAAAACTAGTCAAAAAAATTATAGAAGTGACTAAAGAAGAAAAAAAACAGAAACACAGAGGTGAATCCCATCACCGATATATATCAGATTTAGATGAATACAAAAATATATACATCTAAAAAAATACACCTTACAATGGTTTTTGCAGTAAAAGGATTATGAAGTGGACAGAAAAATACAAAGAAGGGGAAATGAAAAAAAAAAAGATTCAAAAACATATTAGAGTCGACTATATTAATTTTTCTCAAGGATAACTATATGATATATAATAAGAAGAACTAAAAATATATCTTCTATGATAAATAACAGTAATGTAATGTCTGTTTAGTTTAGAATATGGTAACCATATGCATAAAATAGTTAATATATATCCATCAAACTGAAGATATTTTTAGTCTGATAGTTATTTTTTTTTTCAAAATGCAATACTAATCAGATAAATGTTTAATATAATATCATATTTATTGAAGGAAGTTGGTTGGATTACATATCACAGGAGATAAATAATCAGCAAGCAGACATTTTCAGGTTTTTCATTGTTCCCAACGTTTCAACGTTCATCCTGATTGATGTCCCACATTTTTGGGTCGAAACGTCGGCAACAACACAAAATCTTAAAATGACTGTCTGATTATTTATCTCCTGTGTATATAATATATTTAATGCTTGCGAAATCGCGATGTAGGGTAAGTCAGCAATATAATAATTTTTGTTTTAATTCATGAGAAATTGTCTAAAAATTGTAAATAATGATAATAAATAGTAAGGTGTCTATGTATTGGTATGTCTGTGTAAAATAGAATGACGTTTTTAGTTAGGAGCCTTTCTGTGTTGGTAAGCTGTTGGTAGAAGACACTAAGTAGAGTTTAGTTTATCACATAATTTTTTTTTTAATTTTTTTTTTTTTTATGAATATTTATAAATATACATTTATAAATTTATTTAATATATAGTATAAATGTGTACTAAAGAATTGGGTTGTCTTCGAAATAAACTGAGTGGGTAGAATTTGTATAGAAGGTTTTTTTTTTTTTTTGTTTCAACCTTTTTTTTTGTAGCAGAGTTTCTCATATAATATTAATAAATTAGAATTTTCAAGATACATTTGATCGTGGATAACCACATGGATTTAATCGACAACTAAACGGACTTGAACAAGTCTCAAAGCAATCTCCCACAAACCCGCATGACTTAGAAGTAGTTCTGGGCTGTGGACTCGATGAACTGAACTTAAGATCTTATTTCGACACATCTCACTGCTACTGAAAGAGTATGGTTTGCCACAATGCTCGAAACCACCGAAATATTTACTGGGAATGAAATGTTATATAAAAAGCAAAGTAAAACATTTCATAAATCATTTTATATAATAGGTTTTCCTATTATCTCACACAAATGTCAAATATCTGGAGTAATAGGAAATGTAAAGCCTGATTCTCACAAGAATATAAAATCTCATAATTTGTTATATTCCCGTTCTATTTTGATCATTTTCCTATCTTTTTGGGTTGAGAAAACTCTGAAATTAAATGGATATATTCCATAGTTTGAATATTTCTTCGCATCCTGTACCGTCTTGTGGTTGGTTTCCTAACGCCTATGGATCGTTTCTAACGCTCATTCAAAGGTCGAAGTTTCTTCTCGGAAGAGTAGTAGAAGAGGAAACGAATGGAGTTGAGGCCAAAGACACCTGGAAATCCTGGTGTTCCAGGCGTAACTATATTTTGGAAATTTCTTACGATGAAAAATACAAAATTGACAGATTAAATTATTTGATAAGATAAAGAATTCTTAAGACAAAGTTTCAAAATAAGTGAAAATATACTAGAAAAGATTCTGATATTTTCATTACCTTCAGGACATTTAATGATAAGACCAGACACAATAAATTTTATATTAACAGTATAATAAATACTAACCAAATAATGAATAGTACAGCATTATAAGACGACTCTATATTATTCGAAGGACAGAGACGTAGAATATTTAGAATATGGCAGATTGGATATTAGAGGAATTGAAGATATTCGCTACATGGCAACTTTGCACGGGATATTTTTGAACTTCTGTAATACATATTATTATATTATTGCTTCGCCTATTAGTAGTTTTAAGTTAAGTTAAAGTCCTTTAGTAGCATATCGTTTTATATATGCATGCGTAATTTAATTTATTGCCTTTTTAAATAATTGAAATGTTAGAAAGTTGTTTATTTCTAACTATTCTGATAATTTTCATCAGCTGTTGGCACATAATATTCCTCAGTTTTTTCGATTAGATTTTGTTTAAGTGTTTAAGAGTGATTTATTTAATTTTTTTTATAGCAACATTTGTGACGTTGAAGATAAAAAGACGACAAGTAATTAATACTGTTGAAAAGTAGGTTATCGTTCCCCGGGCACTTTTTCACGCGTTTCCAAATAGATAATTATCAGCTCCGATGCCAGTCGGTTCAAAAGAATAAATAGAGATTCACATTTATCTTTTATTAAAATTCAAGTTTGTGATTCGATAGATTATATTGTAAACATATTGATAACAATCCATTCTCCGTAGTTGATTAATTATTTTTATTGTAGAGTGGTTAAATAAGGAAATTTTTTTTTTTTTTTTTTTATCTTTAAACAAAATTTTAGGAAAATTCCAATACACAAAAAATGTCAATCCTTTAATATAACAATAAATAACAAACAAGTCTATTTTTCGCACATCCTTTCAAAATAAAAAACATCTATTAATTAAGTCAGTATAGATTTCACAACATTTATATTGCTTGAATAATTATTAGTCCGTGGTACATCGGCCTAAAACTTTGTAAATAGCTTCATCTCATCGTAACCTTCAACTATTTTATTTACTGAAATTCCCGGAATTGGGGCGTTTTCTATCTGGAGATTGACAAACTTTGTATATTTAATTAGGTACTAAAAATTCTTAAATACTTCAGCTTTTGAATCGTAAGATGATTTGATCAGAAAATCGAGAAAAAAGGTGGCCTACGAAAATTGTGAACAAAAATAGCAAATAATCCAATATTTTTGTAAGCCACCCTTTTTATAGATTTTGTGATCACATTATCTTACAATGCAAGTGGAAAGCAAATACTTATTTACGAGTTTTCAGTACCTAATTAAATAGACAGAGTTTGCCGATCTTCTGATCCAAAACACCCCATTTCCAAGTGTTTTATAATTCGATAACAAGGGGTCTGTACCATGGACTATATCTATATTTTAAGCTGTATAATATATTATTTGAGAATAAATTCTATCGAAAAAGTCTCTTTTGAAGAACTATACTGTCAAGTAAACGCACTTTTTTTTTTTCTGTAAGACTTTTCAAAGGAGATTTTATTTTTCCTAAAGTTGAGGTAGAATTTATTAAAACCGATAGAAGGATTCTCAGCGAATCAACGCTTAGTATTCCAGAAAATTTATAGTATAAATATAATCTCTCTTTCGATAAGTTCGATGCCTACCACATTTCACAGCCACTACATTTTTATTAATTATATATATATATATATATATATATATATATATATATATATATATATCAATTTTAATTGTTAAATAGAATTTCATAAAATTTATAGTAGTCTATTTGTACAAATTTTCTCCAACTTAAGGCTAAATCGAAACAGATTATTTAAAAATATAAACACATTAAATAAAATAGGACTGTTTATCGGAAGCGAAAGTATTTTTTTTTTTAGAAATATTGGATAAAATTTGATAAAAATGAATATTAGTCAATCATTTTTCACTAATTTTGAACCAAAACAGATTTTAATTTTTTGATATATTGGCTTGTCTAAAACAATAAATTCACGCCTGCGTAGTTGATGAAAATTTATTAAATTGATACGGGACCATATATCTTAAAATAATAAAATTTTAAAGAAAATCGATCCCCCTTTTTTTTAACCTGCCGCTTCAATATAATGAATGCTTCCCTAGTTTCGGTAGTAAGGAAGAAAAACTACATACTTACAAGCCGTCGTATTAAGTCGAACTGATAACGACATAATAAAAAAAAATTACTACCAAACGGGAATAATATACAACTCCAAAGCTGTTTACGTATCTAAATATAGAGTTTTTAGTCTGTCAATAAATAATTTAATTTCATTAACTATATTTTAATTCGTTTAAGAATATTACATTACTCCATTTTAGGTCAATAGACAATAGTCCCCACTGGTTTTTATTCAAACTGTATAAATATAAAGAAAAATAATATATTTTAATATACGAAAAAAGTAAATAAATACTAAAATATGCTAAATCGTGATAATGAGAACTCACACATTTGATGTTTATCCTTGTCCCTAATACAGTCATGTATACATACACTCGTGCCCCTGATACACTCCCAGTATAACTGATATTAAGGAAATATTTGTGTTTGTATAAACAATAAATTATCAAATAAACCTGTTGATGGAACACACTCAATTGGTGGAACTATAAGCTTATAACGACTATGTTAAAGTAACTGATTATACAACAAGTAACTGCTTGTACCGCTGTAAAATATCCTTTAGAATTAACGGTTAAGCAATCAGGCCCAGCTATCCGTGAAGTTATAAATCTTAAGGACACCTTAAGCACTACCGAGATAATTCAAAGGGTCTTATACGTTATGTTTATATATATATATATATATATATATATATATATATATATATATATATATATATATATAAAGTTGGATTTAAAATTAGAAAGATGGTACATTTGATTAATTACGACATTTTAATGAAATCGTCAATAGAATTATGTGTCTCATTTATTTGGTAATTCCTTAATTCTATTGGTAATGCCGGCGACGCATTTTATTTTTATTTGATTTTGCTACGAATTTCTGTATTTTATTTAATTTTAACTAAGTTACATTTCCTTGGTTTATTACAGTTTTTGCCTTTGTATAGATGTATATTTTTTTATTTTTATTTATTTATTTATTTATTTATTGTATTGTATATATGGTATGAATGTGCCTCACTCAGCCTTAATACTCAGTGCCCCTAAATGTGGCAAAATGTATTATTTCTCAATAAAAAGCTATAAAAAAATATATATATATTATAAAATAGACAAGTTTATCACTTGTCTAATAAAAGAATTTCTTTATTTCTCAACTGTTGATTATTTTTTTTTTTTTATAATATATTTATTTTTTAATATTCAGAAGGTTGAGCGTCTACTTGTTCTTTGAGTATGGTAGGTATTATTATAAATATAAACTAATTTATACTGTTCATTTAAAAAATATTTAAGTAAAGGAATATTATTTGATAAATTACGAGTAAATAAATACTTTTATACTTTCCTATTTTTTTTTTTAAACGAAGGAAGAATTGAAGGTATTTACAACGTGGGAACAAACCCATAAAATAAGAAAAAAAAATAGCAGGTTTTAAATGGGTTCGGGTTTACAATTTCTTCTGGTTCAGGTATCCTTAATGGAAATTTAAATTAAAAAAATATAATTTCATATTATGGTTTCAAAAGTAAAAAAAAAAAAATGTACTGAGGTGTAGAATAAAAAATTGGATTTGAGAAAAAAATAAATTTATTAAATTTTTGTATTATATAGTAAATTAATTTATCAGTAAGTATAGCTATTAAAATATGAATTTATTTAATTATCTTATTTTTTTTTACTATAGTATCTAAAATATATAACACCAGTTTTGAAAAATAAAGAGAGGAATATTACTTAGATTAAACTTATTATAATTTTATATAGGCATGACTGTATGCTTTTTAATTTACTTATCTTTAGGTTATTTTATTTTTTTTATTGTACATAATTTTTTATTATTATTTTACTTTTGTTAATTCTATATTTTCTGTATATATGGTGTGAATGTGTTCATATATAACTATAATCTATTGTTCACGTGACAGATTGTTAAAATTCTAAATAAATAAATAAAAATATTATAATTTTCATTGTTCAGAAAACGAATGAGTTATCTAACTAATAATTCTTTATTAACTTATACTAACGATTAAAAAATATATGCATGTATGTAAACCGATACTACGATACTTGTTTTCAACTATATCTTCAGGCTATTTTATTTTCTAAATACGAAATTCTAAAATGGGAGACGCGATGTTCCGAGAAATGTATCAAAAATAAATAAATAAATACATATATATATTATTGGAGGAGCTCGTCGAGACGAGATAGTACCTGTCTAATAATACCTTGAGTGTAAGTGGGTCATGGCTCTAAGGCGCATGCGTCCCCGCTCATGGTTCATTGACACACTCACTTGCTCCCGGGCTATAGGCCATTTTTATTTTATTTTATTTTTTTAACAATTCTTTTCTTTTCATTCCTTATTTTTTGCTTCTCTTCCGCAAACTCGTTTCGTAATATCTTTTATACTAACTTGTTTTATACTTCATGTTTTTTTTGTTTTTTTTTATACAACAGAAACTATAAGAAGATAAATAATAAAATAATTTTTGACCATCAAATAAATTTTACGAAATAATGAGACACACAGAAAAAATAGTTAGTAACCTAAATATTTTTCTATTTTACATTAAAGATTCCTTTTTTTTTTAATTAAAGAAATAAATAATTAGTACTACATGAGACGGAATTATAAGAAGATAAAAAATAAAATAAATTTCAACCATCAAATAAATTTTACGAAATAATGAGACACACAGGAAAAATAGTTAATAACCTAAATATTTTTCTATTTTACATTAAAGATTCCTTTTTTATTTAATTCAAGAAATAAATAATTAGTACTACATGACACATAATCATTTATTTTTTAACTTATTAAATCTGATATTTTCCTCACACAAATAAAACGAAATTCTAAATTTGACTACTTCAAAATATGATAATCTTTCTCATTTTAAAAACTATAAACATGCTTACTAAAAATAAATAACACTAAAATATTTATTAATAAATAATATCATTAACATGATTTTAATATTAAATGTATTATTTTATTTTTTTTTAATTAGAGAATACGAAAATTACAATGGCACTAAAAATATTATTTTGACCACATCACTGATGTTAGAACCAGAGCTTGAAACAGAAAGAAAACTTTTATTTCAAAAAAGTTTCAGGCTATAGGCCATTTTTATTTTATTTTATTTTTTTAACAATTCTTTTCTTTTCATTCTTATTTTTTTCTTTTTTTTCTTCTCTTCCCCAAACTCGTTTCGTAATATCTTTTATACTAACTTGTTTTATACTACATGTTTTTTTTTTTTTATCAACAGAAACTATAAGAAGATAAATAATAAAATAGTTTTCAACCAATCTATTGTCAATTAAATTTTACAAAATAATGAACACACAGAAAAAATAGTTAATAACCTAAATATATTTCTATTTTACATTAAAGATAGCTTTTTTTTTTAATTCAAGAAATAAATATGTAGTACTACATGAGACGGAATTATAAGAAGATAAATAATAAAATAATTTTCAACCATCAATTAAATTTTACAAAATAATGAAACACACAGAAAAAATAGTTAATAACCTAAATATTTTTCTATTTTACATTAAAGATTCCTTTTTTTTTTTTTAATTCAAGAAATAAATAATTAGTACTACATGAGACGGAATTATAAGAAGATAAATAATAAAATAATTTTCAACCGATCTATTGTCAATTAAATGTTACAAAATAGTGAGACACACAGGAAAAATAGTTAATAACCTAAATATTTTTCTATTTCACGCTAAAGATTCCTTTTTTTTTTTAATTCAAGAAATAAATAATTAGTACTACATGAGACGGAATTATAAGAAGATAAATAATAAAATAATTTTCAACTAATCTATTGTCAATTAAATTTTACAAAATAATGAGACACACAGAAAAAATAGTTAATAACCTAAATATTTTTCTATTTTACATTAAAGATTCCTTTTTTTTAAAAAAAGCAAAAAATAAATAATTAGTACTACATGATACAATTTTTTTTTTTTTAAGCTTATAAAATATGATATTTTCCTCATACAAATAAAACGGAATTCTAAATTTCACTACTTCAAAATGATAATCCGTCTCATTTTAAAAGCTATTAACATGCTAACTAACAATAAACAACACTGAAATATTCATTAATAAATAATAACATTTATATGATTTTAATATTATATGAATTATTTTAATAGTCATTAAATAGAGCATAAGAAACTTACAAGACCGTGACAATTTCGATGGTACTAAAAATATTATTTTGACTACATCACTGATGTTAAAATCAGAGCTTGGAAGAGAAAAAATAAAACTTTTATTTTAAAAAAGTTTCAGAATTACTATAAATTTAACTGTGGATAGTTTTTCATTAATTCCTTACCATTTTCAAGGAAAGGTTTTACAGAAATTTTATTTATTTATTTTTTTAAATGTATATAAAAAACCTGTCGATTTCGCTAAAATGACGGTCTAAAAAATGATTTTTATTAATAACTATTCAAACAAAAGACGCATTAGAATCATGTGTGATTCATTTAAAACCAATTATAAATCTTATCTAAGACTAATTAGTGTCTGTTTTTCATTTAAAAACACTTTTTTTCAAACACATAATAATAATATAAATAAAAGTGAAATCTTTAATATAAATCTGGAAGTTTTTGGAACTGGAAATAAACTGGAACAAATAAAAAGTTACAAGGAAACTATTAAAATGAAGCTTTATTAAAACGTTGCATAAAAGTTAGACTTACACATATATCGTACGATAATTAAAGATAAGGAATTTAAAGAAATAATCAATATTAAACACATCAGGGTTCGAAATTTAAAATTTGATAATAAAACAGAAATTCTTCTACACTTATGTTAAAATACATTTTTAAATAATGTATCATTTTCAATTTATATTTTGGACACAGCAGGTCAATATTAAAATATAATTTAATTGATTTTTCAACAGGTAAAATAAAAAAATAAAAATGTATTTGTAATGGCAAAGAAGTTTAATATAACGTAGATATAGAATAGAGATATAAATAAAAAAAATCATATAATTTGAAATTAACTTTCTTCTTAATTCATTTAAATAGTCGTTTATTGAACAAATAAATTATATATTTTATTAGAATTATGAAAGTTTTGAGCTAGCTGACTTCTCTTTTGCAAATCAGCACACCGCGTATTGCGTAAGAGACCAGGCCGAATGCTATATCTAGATGTGTAATTCAACCCGACAAATATTCCGGATTTCGAATATTTTTAAATTGAAATAATATATGAAAGTACAAGTAGGTTTATCGGGGTTCTGGACAGGTTATTATATTCATGGAGGAATAGTTAAAGAAGGGCAAGTTCCTAATCTCAGCGCTAAGTCCATCGATAGAATCCATCACGCAACTAGATGGACAACGATTCGAGTTTAAGAACGAACTGCTAAATTTCAGGTTAACACACCTTCATGGTTACAAATCACATAAAAAAAACAAAGAAGGAAAGTTGAATTTTAAAAATAAATTTTTATATGAAGTAAATTGGACATAAATATATTACGTAAATTGAAAAATAACAACAATGAGGTTATAATGAAGTTGCAACCAGCCGATGGAACCGCTGAGTCCTCGGTGATTCAATCGATTAATAAAGGGACGTGCTAAATTTCATCGTTTATGAACATTCCTTAAATTTCAAGGATTGGAGAGCATGGGTACCTAAATTCAGCGCTGAGCTCATGAAAGGCATCGGAATCCATCAGGCAATTCCTAAACTCATCGATGGATCCATAAATAGAATTCACCACGTTTCTATGGTTATATTTATTTTTGAACAAACGCTTTTAGAAACATTATTCTCAAGTAGAACTACTCTGTAAACAAGTTCACACAAAAATAATGAACATTTTTTTTATTTTGGAAATTTATTGTTTTTGTAAAAAAATAATACAAACATGAGTTTATTTGGAACAAATAGTAGAACTTTCGGATTTTTTCAGTGGTTTCGGTATGTGGTCACTAGGGATATACTTTATAGTAGTTTAGTTTTTGTAATATATTAAAAAAAATTACATAAATAGTCAAAATACTGCGTGAACTTTGTGATCGGGGCCCCCAAGATACTCCCATGTTTCTGACCACTGCGCTGAGTTAAAGTGGTTTTTCCCCTCCTTCCGAAGACAATATTTCCTAGGTAGGTTCCTCTACCAAATCATCAACAACCATCGTCCTTCTTACGCCTACAACCTTCTCCAGTTCAAATCCTCAATTCATTCCCTGTCCACAAGATCTCGACCTTCTAACCTTTACATGCTTTCTCACAGATCTGCTTCATTCCAAAATTCCTTTATTGTTCGCTCTGTCAATTTCTGGAATTCCCTCCTTATCAAAATTCGATATCCACATTTAAAACCCTTCTATTCCAATTCCTATCCCAAAAACAGTCAGATAGTTGCTAACCATTCGAGCTGATTTTAATAGAGAATTTGATATATTTTTTAATTCTTTATTATTTTCTTAAGAGTGTATACTGGTCTATCAGTGCAAATAGCTTTAAGTGTCTTGTCATAGTGTTAATTGTTTTGTATATAGTTTCGTTTGTTTTGTACATAGAATGTTTACCTTATATTTTCTTTACATTATTTCTTTTTTTCGATTGATTTTATTTTGGCCAGATGTAATCTTTTTATTTTGTTATTCTCAAGGGACTGTGTCCCAGAATAAAGTCATTTTTCTATCTATCTATCTAAAAAAAAAATGATGCAATAAATCTGAAAGAACTAATTATTAATTTAAAATTATAGTAATCAATAATTATAATTAAATTACGTATTAGTAATACAAATATTAACAATAAGACCAAATATTATTGCAACCATTATTAATGTAGGAAATTCGGAAAGTAAACTAATATCATATAAATAAACTTTGGCGGTATTGAACGGCATTTAAGGAACACAAGTATAAATAAACAAAAAAATATAGTTATTTATTTACTCTAGGAGATAGAAGAATGATAACTTATCAAAACTGCCCACTCCCAAAAAGAACGCGAATATGGTAGCTGATATTTCTACTACCGAAATATAAGCTTCATTCATAAATATATCTTCCATTCATAAATATATCCTAAAAATATCAATCAGATTAGCATAATAATTCTGAAAGTGAATGTAAAATTAATATTTATTTTTATGAAATATATTTAAAAGAAAATGATGTTACCTTTCCATTGTAAGAGAAATTATCTGGTCCAAATTTTGAAGAAAGAAAACGTTTGGAATACATAAATCGAAATACACTAAATTGAATTCAACCATTCCCACAGATAATATGAATAAATATTGTTAAATTTAAATATTTATCATATCATCACTAAACAGAAAAGTAAAAGCATTTTTTTTTATGTATTCTAGAAAAAAAGAAATAAAATCAAATTTTAGTAAGCATCTCTAAATACATGGTGGATTTAAATTTTAAATTAGAGTGCAAAATATTAAATATGCGTTTGCATAGAGATAAGAACTGTCTCGAACGTAGAAAAGGCCTAAAAAAGTAAAAAGAAAACTGATTTTTTAAAAGATGAGACTTGAAAGCTATCGGAGAAATCGGTTTCGGGCAATCAGATAGAGCAGAGAAACGTCTGGGTATGGGACTTCTATTTCTGATTTTGACCGACATCTCGTAACAAAATCAGTTCTACTAAATTATTCAAAAATATATTAAATGCAATGAAAAAAGGAGGTTTACAGCATTTTAAATTAATAAATTATTTATTGAACACGTTCACTGCACTGTATGTATTTGTATTTGCATTTTATAACGTTAGGAAGAGAGAGAGGAGAGAATATGAGAAGTAGGAAAAATGTATAAGGGATAAGAAGGAAGAGAAAGGGATATAGAATGCAAATAAATAAATGAATGAAAGAAATAGTAAAAAAAAGAAAAAGAAATTAGAAAAAAGGGAAAAAATATTGTATATTATGCTCATACGTATTGTTAATCCTATATAATTGTATATTAGTTTTGAAAAATTGTCTGTAGTGATTAATAATTATGCTGTGTTTAAAGCAAACCAATGTACTTGGGCAGCAACCTTTTTATGATAATAATGTGATTCTCTCTCTCCGAAAATTATGTACATTGATTAAAAAAAAAAAACCTAGGAAAATATTTAATTATTAAATAATTCCCTTCTTAAATTAATCCTAACGTAAAACATGTAAAGTATTGCTTTATCTTTTATACATAATTTACGAAAAAAATCGAGAATATAAATTTTCTGTTTATTAATAAAATTTAGATGATAATTGTATTTGAAATAATTTCCACATTTACCTAGGGTCAGCTGTTAAGTATTGAACTTTCTGCAGACCCGTTGTTGCAAATTATTAATTTACTGTTTTATTTTTTTTTAAACAAGAACGTTATCTTAAATATTATAAGTTCTTTAATTATCAGACATCCTATCAACCAAAAATCAAAGTATCTGAATATTATAGAACTAATTTGAATGCATTATTACAAATTATCGAATATTATAGCGCGCGCATAATTAAGCATAGGTATGAGTGCTAACTTATGCTCGAAACTAAAATGAGGTTCTTTTCTTAACCTTCGAAATTATTGACAACATATTTAAATTATACTCATGTAATACATGATGAAACTATAATCTTAAATATAACTAAATATTTCATAAATAAAATTTGAGATGAATATTAAGACAGTAGTGTTATAAAATAAATTTTAAAAACTTTAAAAGAAAAAACAATTTTCATAGCCATATAAAGTTTCGAGGAAAAACAAGAACTCAATAACTAAAAAAATTAAACAAATATATCAATACATTTATTGACTTGCTATTATTTCTACTTTTACATTGAATAGCAGGAGAATCGTTGCTGAAAATATCAGAATTTAACTTGTTTTTTTTTTTTTTTACATTCATGAATTTGATCAACTTTTATATAGTATTATATATATAGTATCTTATAATTTTTATATAATATTTAAATATATATTATTATTTATTTTTTCCATTTTTATTTTGACTGACCACCCCAACCATCCTTCTCTTCATTATTCACTACAGTCACCCACACTTATAAATGTTTAATTTTCTTCATTTCATCATGAAACTATTGAAAAATTAATAAGGTAATATTTAGGTTTAATATTAGCTAAAAAAATTATCATAGAAAAAAAATCGGACAAATAACCAATAAATTAATAAATATAAGTTTACGATTGCAAGCTATGAAACGCCTAGGGTTCAGTAGATAGTAAGTAATGTTGCCCACATGCGAGACCGAGACGATTCTTGGTCTTGCAAACTCAGTCTTGGTCTTGCGCAAGAGTCTCGCAGTTAGTTATTATCTTATTACTACAGATATATTACTGTAATTTTTTAGATAGAAGAAACCTAACTAAATTCGAATGAAAAATTAAGAGTTAAATGCAAAAGTATATTGGTTACACCAATTATTAACATATAGTAACTAAGATTGTCAAGTATTAGTTAACTATTTTGCCTTAATTTTTATTTAAAAAATCGATTTTTTTACCATTTATGGTCTTGGTCTTGCAACAGTAAGGTGGCCTTGGTCTTGGTCTTGCATAGTGTAACACTAATGGTAAGCAACAGTGGTTGGGCAAGAAGGCGGTATTATACGAACACGATATTCTCCCAGGAAGGTTCAGGTACCCACTTTGAAGAGGCTGGATGTACCCAAGAGGTTTAATCATAAGCCACAGTGATATTCGAAAAACTTGACTCGGCAGTTATATCTGTTGTGCCTCGTCCATTGAGGATCCTTCTTCCGCATCAACTACCAACTAAAGAACACGTGGAATGAAATTTTATGCAATAACCGAAAATCAAAATTACTAAAAATTCTCAACAGTATAAAACATCGGTTTAAGAATAAACAAAAATAATAATTACGTAAAGTGTGTGGTGCAGTCATTATATTTTACATATTGCGATAATTTTGCTCGTTGCCGCGTCAGCAACGCATTTCTGCAGGCGGACTGACGCAATTACACATGATACGGACATAGATAAGTCAACAAGCCATCAAAAGAGGCAAAGAGGTTGTAAAAAATACATGCTACAAGCTGCGATCCAGAAAATTTTAAAGTATTTGGGTGAAACAAAACTAATAACTCGGAATTCGAGCACTGCTATTCATTTCAGGTTTTGTTTGGTTGTGTTCTGCATAGAAGATTTTCTTTAGTTTACATGTATTTTTGTTCATTTATGATATTTATTATATAAAAAATATTTATATATGAATAGAAGAAATATTTGGAATATATAAAATATGGGAATGTTTAAAATATTTGATATAATAAAAATATGTATGATAACGGTTATTATTATTTATCTCTTAGTTCTTACTATTTTCATTATTCTAACGATTTCATTTTACTTTTTTTTTATTTATATATTTTTTTTTTACCATCACTACTTATGTTTCTCATACCTTGTTATCTGGTTATTTTCTTAGCCCTGATGAAGGCCTGAACTTCAGGTCGAAACGTCGGCATATGCAAAAATAAATATTATCATTTATTTTTGCTTTCTTTTTTGACTGACCACCCCAACTATTCTTCTCTTCAAAAATATGTATGATGTCTGTTGTATAAAAATATTTTTGTTTTTTTCTTCTTATACTGTACTTATTTTCTTCTACTTATAAAACTTTATTAAGCCTATAAAATGTTTCTATTCTATTCATTTCGGGTAACACTCTATTCTAATATTATTTAAAAACGCAGGTTTCTTCAATACTTGTAAATAATAAATAAACTGTCAAATTTTCTCTAATTCAGGACAGATCATATTTATACAGATCAGCGACGTCACATCTCACGTCGATAATCTAAATTAAGACTTATGTACAATTACAGATGTTGTTGATTACTAATATTTGAGGTACTTAAGGGTTTGAGGTTTTGTAATAATAATAAAAATAATAATAAAACGCTCACTGCTTTGCTCCCATTAATCCCCATCAGAATATAATTCCCCGAGGACAGCCTTAACTCAGTTTCATCGCTTCTTAACTTTTTAAGGATTCTTTTCTCGTCAAGTCCTACAATTCTACAAATCCTTTTCAATTACTGTTAAAGTAAAGTTTACTGTACAATCCTGCCTAGTGTATTGTCCTTAATCCTTAAATAGAAAAATGAAAAATACCTAAAATTGTTAATAAACTAATTTATTTATGACAACGGTACAAACGGAAAACACAGCTGGAAATATGGCTACTGGGAAAAAAGTCACTTGATCACACTATGATTCCGAGTGTAGTTGAGTAATTCCAAAAATATATGATGAGTTATACCTACCAACGAAATTTTAAGGAAAATGTAAAGAATATTTAATTAGTTTTTTTCGAAATTAACTCAATTTATCTGTTTCTCAATTACAATAAGTACAATGTATTGTATTTTTAAAAATATTTTTGAGTACTGTAACTACGACTAATAATATTTATGTACTTAGGAATTACATAGAACTATGTATACAGTGTTACCATGTGATCTTGTATACATTCGTCGCGAACAATACCGTGAGTACCTTAACAAATGAGCATTGTTAAAGTATAATAAAAAATAGTAAACTTGATTAATAAATACTAAAGACGGATAAAAGAAAAAATTAAAAAATAGAAGTTTTAAATTTCGTGTGTAGGAATGGTATTCGCTTTCTATTTTTGGTAGACCAAAGAACATTCACTTAGCATTCTGTAAATGACGTTTAATTTACATTTGACTTTCTTACAGCCTTCGACATATTTATTAACGGTTATTACTATTCGGAATTTTGATTTTTCAATGCCATGATATTCTTAAATATTTATTTAATTTTATCGAAATCATTTTTATAAAGACATTAGTTCATATTAAAGTTAACAAGTGGTATATTATTAAGTGCAAAATGAACAATAATAATTATCAATGATTCCTTCTTATTTTTCTTGCCTGAAGTTCTCCCCACTTTGTTAAAATAGTTTGTTTTTTTTATTTCAGGTTTTATATCAGTATAATTTTATATTTTTTCATAATGAAAACAACAGCACAAGTGCAATACCTATAGGAAGTGCACGACCGCTGTCAAAATAATGTTGTTGTTTTATTTCTTATTTATTTACGATATTTACAACTGTATTAATAAATAAAATATATTTAGTAAATTTGATATTATCGAAATCGTAAATATAAATATTAAGTAGATTTATTAGTTGTGGCATTCTGTACCATACAGATGGAAGTATGAAACAGTTTCAGCAAAATACGAGCGTACTCAATTTTATTGCGGAGATCACTAACGACCCATTCCCGAAGAGGGTTAACATTTCGATGTCTGATCTTTACATGCCTTCTAGATCGATAAACCGAGGCGGGGAAAATAAATAAAAAGTTATACCTCGCTGGCAGTGAGAGTGGCCGAGGCGAAATAAAAAATTAATCGAGATCCGAATCGATATTTCGGCAGCCGCTCCTCTTCCACTTTCACCATTTTCTCTTTTCCTTCGGCTCGTGTCAGGTTTCGTCCGTGCGTCGTTTTGACATGGAATAATTAAGAATTATTAAAAAAAAATATTACACTGCCTATATAAATAAATTATTACTAAGAGAAGGTTTGAAACGTCAAACCAAACGTATTATAAAACAACATAGTTTCAAATTAATACACTGAAAAGGTAAGTAAGTAAGTTTCGATCTGGAAGAGTTTATTTAGACCATTATCAAGTAAACTATAATTGAAGTGGATATATCCAGAACTATGCATACAACGAAATTTTGACAATTTTAATGAATATATATTTGATATATTATCAATAGTTCAATATAAACATTATTTGATATCCATTATTTTCACTAAAATAACTGAAATTAAAATTTTCTTTTTTCTGGGAAGTTGTCTAATATTCTTAGTTATTTGGCAATAATAACTTCCAATTGGTAACAATTGAGTATATTTCTATTATCAACGTTACATGTTAACAAGTTAGTTGACAGTTTCGGGATATTTACTCCCGTAACAACAAAATTCAAACATGTAATACATGTAAACATGCACATTATTTTGACTCAAACAATTTTTTAGCCTTGCATCCACAAGATTATTGGGATTGTAGTTGCGAAGATGGGAGTAAATATCCCGAAACGTCAACTAACTTGTTAACATGTAACGTTGATAATAGAAATATATTCAATTGTTACCAATTGGAAGTTATTATTGCCAAATATCTAAGAAATGTACTAACGAATGAAGCATAGTTCGTAAAAAATTCTATGGAGAAATATGTAGGTTTCGGAACCTAAAGAAAATTTAATATGTTTTCATGGAAACATGCACAAAATACTTTAAGTAATTTTACAAAGTATAGCTTTATTAAGTTCAATATGTCATATCGTTGATCAAATTTGGATGACAGGCTTGTTTTTTATTCATTTGAGTCATACTCAAACTAAATGCACTTTTAGTAACATTTTCTTGATGTTTCTATAAAAATAAATATTTTTCCGCTTCTTAACCATACAAAACAAAAAAAAAATTGGTCCACCAGTGGAGAAAATAATCGTGTTTTTTTTTTGTATACTACGATCAGAGAGTTTTGAAATGTATATTGAAAACTGGACACAAAATATTTAACCTAAATATAGAAGTTGTAACTTGAATAAATTTGAAAAGATACTTTGGAAATTTACCAACCATTTTTTATTTACTTCAGGATATATTTTTATAATTTAGGATTGATTTGTTAATTAATAGTTTAGTTTGCATTAAATGAATTACATTTTGTTTAATCACAACTTTTTTGAAGTGGAATTTTCCATTAGATGCGGATAAATACAACGCCTCCTATAGTCATGTTTTTGTTTATTTTGCTTGCTGATATTACAACTTATGGACTAATTAATAGTATAATAGATCGATAACGAACTACTAGATAGAGATAGCACAATGGTACAAACCGACTGAACGCTTTGTACAAACCACTTTCACTTTTGAGCAGCCATTTTCTCTTCCGCATGAGGCCCACATTTCACCTATCCCTTGGCCAAATCACTTCTCAGTACTGTCAGTCTGTCTGTTATGTATTATTCATCCTATGGTGAGTTTGTTAAGCAATTTCTCCAAATCGAGTAGCAGTAATAAAATTAATAACAAAAATAAGATATATGGAAATAAGACTTAAAAGTTTTAAATATAATTTTTTTTTTTTCCTTGCTTTCAAAATGATGAGAAATTTATACATAAAAAGGTACGGAGGTAGGTGTCCGTAGTCGTCATGACAACTCCATACAAGTTCACTATTCAAAATGTGAAATTTATTTTATTTTTTATTTATTTATATGATATTCACAACTGTATACAAAAAATACATTTGATAAATTCGCACATGGATATAATGACATGATCACATGTTGTGAAACTACCCATTGGTAGCACTCTAATAACATGTCTATATTAGGAGATCACGTGGCCATCTTCTTTTCAGACGTCTCGGAGGGTTATCAGGAATTGAAGAGGAAGCAAGGTTAGAAACAAGAGGGTTGGGATGGTTATGAAGTTTATTATGGAAGGACAAATATCTTGATTGGGCCAAATCTGATACATAAGAAACATTAAGGTCAGTATGGATGATTTTATTAGTAACAAAGTAAGGAGCATTGAGGATTTTACGAAGGATTTTGGATTGTAAGAATTGGATACGAGAGGAATTTGAAGGTTTGGTGGAGCCCCATAGCTCAACTCCGTAAGTCCAAATAGGCCTTATTATAGTCATGTAAATGAGTCTTTTATAATTAATTGGGAGGTTAGAGCGTTTGTCTAGTAAGTGTTGAAGTAGTCGGAAACGTCGAGCTGTTTCTTGTCGTTTCAGTCTGGTATGAGGATTCCAAGTTAGACGTTTGTCCAGATGGAGTCCTAGGTAAAAAGTGTGAAATAATCGTGTAAGAAAAACATATTTTATTTTTTTTTAAACTGAATGCAGAAACAACGTATTAGAGAATGACTACCAAATGTACTTTAATACCTTGCTAGATTTTTAGAGAAATTGACATCTAGGAATATTTAAACTTGTTGATGTAGTCAAGTGGCTAATATATCCCTAACGAAACACAAGACTCTTTCGGATGTTGACATGACATGAGGGATGAATCTATTTGCCAGAGCCCGTAATATATAGTGTAATATGTAGGCATCTGACTACAACACCAAATTTAAATCTTCATACAGGCCAAATTTCCATATCAACCTGCCAAGGTTTTTAAATGAAATAGATAATATGCACAGTTATTTCTATATATATTTTTTTAAATTGACATATTTTTTGTCTGAACATTTTTAGTTTTTCAAATATTTACAATTCATATTGTAACATATGATCACGGCCATACACTTGATATGTTATACAACTACAAAAAAGGATATTATACTTGAAATATATTAAACAATTTATCAGTATTTTGGGCTAATATTCGTTAGAAACATTCAGGAAATCTCACTGGCAATGATTAGAAACTTGAAAAAAGGTCGATCCGTTCTCTCAATAAACCATTACATTCCTTTTAACGGGCAAATTAAACAGTTTATACAGTATTTTTTTAGTATTTTGAGCCCCTAAACTTGATCCAAAAGAATAAACTTGAAAAAATTGATCCAACAGAAAGCTCAAAAAATCGTTCCATGACCATTTTGGCGCCCAAACCAATAATCTTTTTTTTTTTTTTTCAATTTGGCTTATTTTTCAGTATTACATTTATATAGGTAATGTATATAATATTATATATATTTTACTGTACTAGTCGTTGCTCAAACTGCATAAATGTAATTTGTATTGTAGATTGTAATATTTTTTATCAACATAAAATAAAAGAAACGAAACCACAATTCGGGCAAATTTTTAAATTTCTTTAAAACTCTGTATTATACATCGTATTATACATTGCTAAATTATATTATTATATAATTATAATTATTCTTGTAACCAATTCTTAACCATAATAAGGGAGAAATAATTCTCTGAATAAGTGCGGTGCCTTCGTTACGGTCCGTCGCGCTTTGTATATGTAAAATAAAATATTGCACGGTCATCATTAAAGACTTTTTTTATATAATAGAGAGATATAATATACTTAGGAGCTTAATTTATTGGAGAGATTAATTCCTAAATCATACGTGTTATAAATGAAATTAACAGTTTAACTTTCCGATCCAAAACGAATAATTGATAAGAATTAGAATTGTTTTCGACTAAATTCATTCAAATTTTGATTATTTCCAAAAAAGTTTACTTAACACTAATTGTAAGAATTATTACGAAACGAAGCCGAAATTTTTAATCTATGTTGAGTACTTAAATGTAGCGCCATAATAAGTTGTTGGAAGAGTTAAGTGTCTTAGATAAGATAAAGGAATAAGTGAGTCGAATTCTTGATCCGACTTGATTTTTACACTTGGTTAGGTATGGAACTACTTTCGGCAGCGTTGAAAATTGCCATAATTCCAACTGTTATAATATAAACTAATGGATTTCAACTGTTATAATGTAGGATATAATGAGATATTACTCACAATATAAGGATTTCCACAAAAAGTTTTAAATAAAACAAAGTTGCATATTTAATATGTTCAATAATAAAATATTTTAAAAAAAATCATAGCGCTAAAAAGGATCTTAATGGTTTGTTATTTTGTAAGTACTTGCTGTTTCTATGACAACATATGTGCGAGGAGGTGATTGAACCAGCATTACGCTCAATTGCTAGATTTCCTCTTCATCAAATTTAATTAAGGCTTAATGGTAGTGTTGCCTAAAATCGGTCTTGGTCTTGTACTTTTACGGTCTTGTGTTTTAAAAATTAAGGTAAAATAGTTACTAATACTTGACAAATTTAGATAATATATGTAAAGAATTTGTAGAACTAATACAATTTTCCATTTGACTCTCAAAATTTTTCATTTGGGGTTTAATTAGGTTTCCCCATTTTGAAAAATGATATTAATATCTCTATAATATATGTTGGGATAACAATTTTTAAAAGATTATTAATTTCCGACAAAACTATACAAACATCTAAATCGGACCACCATACGATACAGTGTATTGAATTTTATACATTAATTTTAATAATTGTTCACTTGCTCGTGAACATGACATTTAGTCTAATTCAATTGTGTTATTTTTAATGAACATATTTAAAATTGAAAAAAAAAAATTTAAAATGGGTAGGAAGGCCCGAGAGATAAGAGTACAGAGTCTTAACTGATTGAGTTTAACCGTTTCTAATAAGTTGTAATATTAAAAATATTTAATATTTACATCAAGTTTGCAACGATCTTATCTTTAAAAACAAAACACCGATTTCTGATTATACTAAATATGCTGCATGAAAAGAAGCTTAAATGCAAAATTATTTAAAAAATTAATTATTTAATAAAATATGGTTAATGTGATTTTTTATTTATTTCTGTACCTATTTTCTGTTTATTTATGTTTTTCTGGATAAAAAAATTCATCATTATAAATTATGTAAAATGTAATTTATAAGAAAAATTTTTTGTAAATGTAGATTGGTTAAAAACGTCTACGTTAATATGTACATTTCATTTGGCTATTTAAACATGAATAAATAAAACAGTTTTATTAACCTAAATAAATGGGATTCTAAAAATAATAATGACATTAATTCGATAACATAAATGTGATGGGAATATTATACGTTACAGAAACATTTGGCCTTCGCATAATATAGAACAAATAATAAAATGTCTCACTGGCATTTAAAAACAAAACCTCAAAAGCCAAGATAAAAAATTATATAATTTTTTCATTTATATATCATTTTATATATTACATAACAATTGATAGTGTAAAACATTAATCCGTGGTCATTTTAAATGAATCAGGTTCATTTCCTTTTTCACGCTTTTCCTGTTTGACTGTTTGAGTGAACGTCCTATATTTATTTATTGGAATAATTATATAACATGTATTACACCAATAATATCTATGATTAAATAATAATTACTGCCAATATTTGTATCTTTGTTCAATTATCTATTGTTTTTAATGTGTATTATTCATATTGTTTTTATTTTAAACTCTTTTATTTCTAATATTAAATGTTTTATTACATAAAAAAATACATAAATAAAAAAAAGACCTTTACCGCTACAGCCCATGAAGGGTCTAGGGTTCAATTTAGGGAAAGTACTGTTGCTGAGTCAACGGTTGTGCAAGTTGGTGATTTGACCGAGATCACGCTCAACCGCCCGGTTTTTTCCCTTTATCAATTATTTTATTTAAGAGTACCCGTTTTATATAGAATGAGTGTGTCCCAGGAGGGTTTGTAATACCAGGGTAGCCCCACGGCTAATGAAACAGAATAAATAATTTTTCTTACATCGCAAAAATAATTATCGTTACATATATGATTAAAAAAAAATAGCTTTCGAGCTGAAGCTCCTCTCCAAAAAAAAAATTAAATCCTGGATCCGTTAGTGGTAGAAACTAGTAATTACTAATACTATTAAAAACACCTCTAATTCATTTTTGAATATTTTTTTAGATTAGTTCTTTAGTCTACCTCTGCTGCTAAATAATTTTCGAATAATGATATAAATATAAGCGATTGTATAGGTGATTAGGTGCTTAGCAATTATTCCTAGCTAAGCACTGAGCCCAAGAATTTGATGAGTTGTAGTATTTTTTTGTTTTGTTTTTTATTTTCAACAATGAACCATTGTGATCGACCAAACAATTCAAAAACTTAACCCCTCTCAAAATTTGAGGTTTCACCTTTCAGGATACGTAGAATTCGAAAAACGAATAAAATTTTTTTTGTTCGTCGTCCGCTCATTTTTAACGAAACTTCTAGACCGATTTTTTTAAAATTTGGATATGAAACCAGAGGTCACCCGAGGATGATCTTCCTTCATCGACATTACTATCCATTTAGAAAGTAAAAGGCGGCCGAAAAACCTGCGTTGCTATAGACTGTAGAGCCTAAACGAACATACCGATTTCAATGGAACTTCGCTAAAATCATTTTCTCGACGTTAATGGGCGTTGTTATTTATTTATATAACATACTTCAAACAAGAGAAGCTGGAAAAAATAAGAGGGATGGTAGAATTAAATTCGAAATAACTCAAACAGTTTTCACTTTTTTGTGAATATTGTGATAAGATGTTTCAAAGGTATTTAAAAAAAGAAGGAAGTTTTATAGAAATCAAAACACTATTAGTAGAGATATCGCGATTTTAAAATATTTTTGTTTTATTATTTTCAATAATGAACCATTGTGAACGACCGAAAAATTCAAAAACTTAACCCTCTCTCAAAATTTGAGCTTTCACGTTTCAGGATACGTAGAATTCGAAAAACGAATAAAAACATTTTTATCCGTCTGCCGACCGCGACTAAACGAATTTCCCGATTTCAATGAAACTTCGCTAAAGTCATTTTCTCGACACCCTTTAAATTTATCTATAATAAATAACATACTTCAACGAAAAGAAGGTGGAAAAAAATACGAGGGATGGTAAAATTAAATTCCGAATAACTCAAAACGTTTACATTTTTTTTGTGATGATTGTGATAAGATGTTTCAAAGGTATATAAATTTCCTAAAAAACGAAGAAAGTTTCATCGAAATCAAAGCACTATTAGTAGAGATATCGCGATTTTTAAATATTTTTGTCTTATTGTTTTCAATAATGAACCATTGTGATCGACCAAAAAATTCAAAAACTTAACACCCTCTTAAAATTTGAGGTTTCATGTTTCAGAATACGTAGAATTCGAAAAACGAATACAAAATTTTTTGTCCACCCGCCGTCCACAACTATACGAATTTACCGATTTCAATGAAACTTCGCTAAAGTCATTTTCTCGACGTCCATTAAATTTATCTATATAACATACTTCAATGAAAAGAAGCTGGAAAACAAGTTACGACAGATGGTAAAATTAAATTCCGAATAATTTAAAAAAGTTTACACTTTTGTGTTTATTGTGATAAGATGTTTCATAGGTATTTAAATTTCCTAAAAACCGAAGGAAGTTTCATCGAAATCAAAGCACTATTAGTAGAGATATCCCGATTTTTAAATATTTTTGTTTTATTGTTTTCAATAATGAACCATTGTGAACGACCAAAAAATTCAAAAACTTAACTCCCTCTCAATTTATTTATTTATTTTTTTTTTGTATAGATGGTTATATCGATCTGTATTGATGATTATATCCGGAAGTTATGCAATACTTTCATTATTATTATTTATTTTTTATTTTTTCACTGAATTGTGTTGTTTTTTTTTTTTTGGCAAAAAAGTTGGGGGTTCGTTGGGGGAGATTATGCCGAAAGGAATCGTGAAATCCCAGAGAGGGCTGCATAAGGAGGTGAAGGCCTTAGCAAGGACAGGCGGTAAAAGCGTTCTCAGGTTGACGTCCTCTTGTGGCCTTCCTCGTCTCAGGGATTTATTATTGTACGCTTTATTAACTAATAATTAGTAAATAATAAATAATATAGTAATATATAAATAAGTAATAGAAATGTAAACAAAAATATCCCAAAATCGCAAGTCAAAAACAAAAAAAAAAAACATTTAGCGAAAGAATTCTCAAGTTGAAGCTGCAAGGATGCACCATGCACTCTATTGATTGAAGCTGTGGCTACTGCAGCGCCCCACGCGGCCAATGTGGGCCCTTCTCCCAAACTTCGTATTTGCCAAATGCCAGCCTATCTGTCAGTATTTCAAGAATTGAAATGATATATATTAATCAAATTGAAATATATAAATCAGATGTACAATATTTCTTCGGATTATCTCAAAAGAATTTCATAACCAGAGACCGGACTATCATGTTATTGCACATTTTCTTCGTTTAGATAAAAAAACTTCAAACCCAACAATCTATCCGTTTCATGATATGTAGAATAACACATTGAAACTTTATTTTGCACGTTTTGGTTTTTCTTGCATGATATTACATATATTGCAATTTAAGAGTTAAATTTTAATTTTAATTGCATAAAGTAAATTCCTTTATAACATGTAGTATGTATGTAAATACTAATATAATTTTATTACCAGTGACGCGGCTGAGAGAGAAATACTGGGATCTCCTGGGGTTCTGCCTTGATTTCCACATTTGTGGGACAAGGCATGACTCGGAATCCCCTGGCCGAATGTAAATATTGTATATCGGTGTGAATGTGTTTTATATATTTCAATTTCATTTAGTTTCTCTCTATTTTCTATTTATTTATTTATTTTTCTACATATGTATGTCAGTTTTCTTATTTTAATTTCCACAAGTCTTTTTTTTATCTCTATTTTAGTCATCATTTTTATCTTTATATTGTGTGAATGTTTAATGTAGCCCAAATATTAATACCCTCTAATGCAGCAGAATGTATTAATTTTCAAATAATAAAAAAAATTAAAAAAGCTTTTATTATTTATTATATTATAGCCCTCTGAAAAGAAGATGGCCACGTAATCTCCTCATGTAGACATATTATTAGAGTACTACCAATGGGTAGTTTCTCAACAAGCGGTTTCATGTGATTATATTCCTCTGTACACATTTACTTCATGTATACTAATTAAATTTAAAAAAAAAACTGTTTTCTCTTGATAAAAAATTATAATTAATAATTCTTTTAAAAGGTTGGAGCTAAGTGAAAATAAAAATGTTAGGTCGAAAAATATTTTTAAAAAATATATACATTTTAAAATTAAATAACCAAAATTTCTTTGAAAACAAAGAACTAATCCTCCAAACTAAAATCAATCCTGGTTTAACCAATTTTGGTGACCGTAAGTACAAAACGACATGAGACCAAATGCAAATTAAAGACAATAAGTACATCTCACACCAAAAGACTCAAATTACCACCAAATGAACTGCAAGGGAAGGAAACGTAACCATAGTATATCCTAATATGAGTTAAAATTGGTTATGAATGGGATGGTTAGGTGTTTACTATTTTCTAATTCTAAAATATATTCAATAGAAAATTCAAGTTTAGGTATAACATTACATTTATTTTGCTTTATTGAAAAAAAAATGTATTAAAGTTAATTTTTTATTAATCCTTATCTATTGACGATTTGATATAAGTGTACTCAAATTATTTACTTCACTTCACAATATAAATACATTTAACAATTTAGATAAATCTAATTAACCTAACAACGAAGTTTGTTAAAATAATTTTAGTTTTGAAGTGTGTGAAATTTTAGTAATTCTGGTATTTTTGAAGAGATATTCTACAGAATCATATAATTAACCAAAACGAAGAAACAGTGGGATTCGTTTGGAGCGAGATATCACTATTAAATTAGTATTTTTAGAAAGTTTAGTAGAGGTTTTTGCATTTAAGTAATATTACTTTTTTTCTGTTCTGATAATGTTTTAACGAATTTTCTGCTTTTTTAGAAACTTACTCATCCAAAACATAACCTTTAGTGTCCGAAACATCCATAAGTAACGAATAACTCATCATTAACGACAGAAATGCTTTTATCCCCAACATGTTTATATGTTTTTTCTTGAATCGTGATTATATTAAATACCTAAAGTTTATTAAAATTAAAATAGAGAATATATTGTAATAGTTAAAATATTTATATCATATATTAAATATATTTAACAAATATGGACAGTGAAAAAAATCTGTTTTGGGTCTGAAAGTTATTTAATCCTTATCTCTATAAGATAGCTCAATAAACCCAAACTGCTTAGTTATTTGCTCATATTTGAGATACTTAAGGCTTTGTTTTGGAATGTTCATATAAGTATTGTTTTATTTAAAAAATAATTTCAAAAATATTTTAATTCCAGCTGATCGAATTGGAGTGCTACCAATGGGTAGTTTCTCTTCATGTTGTACATGTCATATTACTTGTTCATATTTACTTGTTGTATTTATTATTAATTACAGTTGTAAATTTCGTTAATAAAAAAAAAATACAGGTGATCATCAATACCATGACATGTGCGAATAGATATTTGAAGTGAAAAAAAAAATCTTAATAAAATATTTCTTTTATTTATTCATTGTTGTTTTAGTTATAATATTACAAAATATAACAACAATAAAAGATTTGAAATATATATATTTTTTTAAAAAGCTCTGATAAAGTGAAAAATAAGATACTGGAATTGTACAGCCAAGAAGCTCTAGCTAGAGAGAGTAGAGAGAGGAGCTATAGACCTCCATTGATTGCTCTCTCTTGTCTTGTTTACTTCCACTGCCCTGTCTTAATATCCGCTCTTCTATCTTCATTTATATTTACAATTAATTATCTACTATAATTAAATTATATTTTTATATATAAATTGTAATCATAGTGTTTAACTATATCTATACCGTAATAGCAATAATAACTTATAAGCGATAAATTTGCCACTGATAATATAAAATACAATAAAAATCCTGTAGGTTATTACGCAATAATAATTTTCTATACAGTTTATATAGGAGAGAACCAAATTCCTCAGACAAATACAGTACGTTACCTGGGACTAATATTCGACAGAAGGATGACCTGGAGCCCACACATCAAAATGAAACGACAGACCTTAAAAAAACGACTGAAAATACTGTACTAATTTTTTTCCAAATCAAAATTGAAAATCAGACAAAAACTCAATACATACACTTACCTACTCAAACCCATATCGATTTACGTCTTACAAATTTACGTTTCTGCAAAAAAGACTCACTTAAAAAAACTACAAAATTTATAATTTTATAAGTTACATTCAGTGAGTGATCATCTTTCTATAAATAATTAATAAATATCCAGTGTAATTTCATCTTACTATGACAGTTAAGATATTTTACTCGCAAAATAGGACTTGCTTTTACAAGTCTTAAAGCCAAAAAAGAACAAAAAATTAAAAAAATAAAATAATCCGATCATTAAAATAAAATGGCCACGAGATTATTAAAAAAAGAATTCCTATCAGAATGGACAGTTATAAAGATCATATTTTCTTAGCATTTTTTAATAAAACAAAAAAAAATTTTTTGTGAATTATTTTAATGTGATCTTGTACGGGAATTATGCATGGATAAGACATTTTCTTATAGAAATGATTTTGTGATTGATCTATGATATGGTGATGTAAAATTTAAATTAGGACTTTAATAATTTGTAGGGGCTGGGACCCACAAGTCAAAATGAAACGACAGACCTTAAAAAAAAAACGACTGAAAATACTGTACTCACTTTTTTCCAAATCGAAATTGAAAATCAGACAAAAACTCAATACATACACTTACCTACTCAAACCCATATCGACATACGTCTTACAAATTTACGGTTCTGCAAAAAAGACACACTTAAAAAAATTACAAAATTTTACGACTTATAA
>CAKMRH010000019.1:0-50001 GCA_928085145.1 Nezara viridula | reverse complement strand
CCAAAAATTGACAGCGAGCAATAAAGGAGTTTTGGAATGAGGCAGATCGGTGAGAAGTCATGTAAAGGTTAGAAGGTCGAGATCTTGTAGGTTTTAAAAGGAAGGTGATTGTTGATGATTTGGTCGATGAACGTACCCAGGAAATATTGTCTTCGGAAGGAGGCCCCGATCAAAAACGCAGCTGTTCATTAGTTTTTTCAGTCTATCGCGGAGGTCCACAGAGAGGCCATCATACACCACACAGCTGTAGTCAAAGTGGGGGAAATGAGAGAGGAAACTAGGAATCAACGCGTATGTTGAGGTAGGAGATGGCGGAAGCGATGAATTGTTTGAGGGTGGAAATTGTCCGTCGAGAGGTATGATAAATATGGTGATTCCAGAAGAGGTTTTGATCAATGAAAAATCCTAAATTTTTAACAGAGGAGTATAAGGAGATTGGCTGGTCATCAAGGTGTAGGATGGGAAAGTCGCTATGGGGTCTAAAAAGGGGCTTGGAACCAATGACAATGGCCTGAGTTTTGGCGGCATTTAACCTTAATCCATTTACATTTGCCTAGGACCTGATTCGATCTAGGTCTTCTTGGATCTTGGCAAATGCCCCTAGTAACTCAGGAGGGGAAAATGATAGGTAGATCTGTGAATCGTCTGTATAAAGGTGATGGGAACAATGGAGAATTGATTTAGGTAGGTCGTTAATGTAGGAGCTGAAAAGGAGAGGAGATATACTTAACCCTGGGCAACTCCAGGCAATAAAGAAAGGAAGGCAGATAGTAGTTGATTGGGTATGGAGTCTGCTTCGGTACGTTGTGAAAGGAAAGATTGAAACCAAGAGGTAAAACTATTGGAGAAGGATAATAATTTCAGTTTGTTGGAAAGGATGGAATGGTTAATGGAATCGAAGGCTTTGGAGAAGTCGAGAAGGATAAGGATAGTTAACTTTTTATCATCTATTGCAGTTTGAATGTCGCTGGTGAGGTCGGATTAGAATTTTTATCCAAAGGAAGGACAAAGGCTTTTTCCCAAGATGTAGGGAATATTGAATTCTGAAGGGAGAAATTGTAGTTGAAAAGTAGAAATGGGAGGATTTCAGGGAGACCTTATTCTATAAATTTGACTGGGATGCCATCTGGTGCTATGGAATTGGTGTGGTATTTTATTACAGCGGTTAAATGATCTGTGTAGGAAATGTCGGAAAATTAAAAGTTATTGTCGTTAAATGGTATCTCTAGAGGAAAGCCCGAACAGGAGGACAAAGGAGAGGTAAGGAGAGGTATTAGCATGAGATATAATATGCGAGTTTAGATCATCAGGGGATATTGGAAAGGCCTTCAGCAGGTATGTCAAGCTAGAGGAAATTAAGCGTAGATTTAACTAGAAAAGTTTTAATCAAGTAAATAAATACCATTTTAGTCAAAGTTTATTCTTTTGAATTATCCTCACATTATTTATAGAATTAGGAAGAGCCTTGACTCTTCACCGTCGTGGCAGCGATTATACGTTTGAAATTGGAATTTAACCTTTTTTACTGTTACGACAGTAGCGCTAAAGGTCGCTTCCAAAGACCTGAATATCAGAGGGGACCCTTAGTCTTGGACAACAACAAGTTGAACAAAGTTGAAGTTAAAAGAGTTAATGATTGAAGTAAAGTTACAAGAGTATTGGAATATGACTTGATGTGGTTTGGTGATGGCTGCCGTGTGGAGAGAGCTGCCGAAGAATCTGTGACTATAATGAAACTGCCTTGGAAAATTTTGGGGTAGGCATTTAAATGGGCTGGATGAAGACGTCAAAAAGGTAAAGAATTCTATTCGTCATCTGGGAAAGTAAAAGGGTTAAGGTTTGAAAGGTCGATAATCAGATATGGTTGTTCCTGACATTAAGATATCTATTAATACATATCTATTAAGATATTTATTATACATCTATACACCAGAGCAATCCAAGGGCTCTTTAAAAATATAACGGGGGCTATTAAAATAGGAGATAGAGTGTCTAGAAGCTTCCCCATCAACAAAGGATTGGAACAGGGCTGCTGCCTTTCACCTCTGATTTTCAACATTTATATAGAACAAGCCCTTAAAGACTGGAAAAGATCGTGCGGTAGACCGGCGGTGTTCAAATCGGGGAAGATGTCATCTATAATTTGCAGTATGCCGACGGTCAAGTCATAATCGCATCGGATACGGATGATGTGAGCTATATTATGAGAAAATTGCTGGACACGTATTCCAGATGGGGTCTGAAAATCAGTAAAAGTAAAACAGAGTACATGGTTTTCAACGCTCCAAATTTGCCGCTTGAAATTGATGACTGGACGCTCAATGTCAGCCAACAGTTCAAGTACCTCGGATACTGGCTATCTTCAAAGGGAGGTAGTGAGGTTGGTATCGAACATAAAATATACAATGGGGAAAGAATAATAAGTTCGACAAATTCAACGCTATGGAGTTAAGAAATAAGATTGGAAACTAAAAAGAAAATCTACCACCATTCCTTTGTAAAAAGCGTAGCCACCTATGCATCAGAAGCATGGAAAATTAAAATAAAGGAGGAAAATAGGTTGCTTTCCATGGAAATGGATTTCTGGAGTAGAAGCTCCCATATCTAGAATCAAGCGGATCCCAAACGCAGCAATTCGAGACAAAGTCGGATGTCAAAAGAACATCCTTCACCTGATCGAAACCAAAAGGTTAAACTGGTATGGCCACTTAATGCGGATGGATCAGAACCTCTGGCCAAAGAAAATTTATAACTATATGCCACATGAAAGAAGGAAGCGTGGAAGGCAAAAGAAGAAATGGATAGAGGGGGTAGAGGAAAGCATGGCAGCCAGAGGGCTCCGTGAAGGAGATTGGATGGACAGGGAGCAATGGCTTTTGGGTGTTGAGGATATGACTCCTTATGTTATAGAAAAACCCAAATATAAAAAAACAATGAATTTTTCACAGCTGTCAATATTTGCAGAGCTACCTAACAGATGATTTATTATTTATTTGGGAATAGTGAACGCTAATGATAAAACTCGGCAGCTATCACGACAGTACGTATTGAGTCCATATATCACAACTGGCTTTATCATAACATTTTAAAATTAAATTTTGATATCTTAAGATTTTTCAAGTTTTGAATATCTTCGATAGAGAGGAGTAAGGTCAGTTTGCGGTTAGTCCACGTTGTTATATTTATGACCTTTGGGCAGTCATTGAGGATATTGTATAACTAAGTAATTGAATTTGTCAACTCTCTCAAACAATTTATCTTTCAATGAAGATCTTGTGGGGGGTGACATTCTCTATTAACTGTCATATATTTTGCTTTATCTTTATTTACTTGGTCCTATTTGCTCTGTATCTCTCATCAAAGTCTCTGTAATTATCTCAATGTATTCTTGATTGCTTTATCACCTTGATATCTATAAATTTTATGATTTCTTCGGACGTGCTTCCTCCATTTTTATGTTCTCCATATTTTATTACCTTCTATTGCGCTAAGTTAAACATATTCGGCGAGAGTCCATCTCACTTCTGACTTTGTATGATTCAGATACTTCTTCTTGTATTAAGACTCGAAGTTTACTACTTTTTTTCAGCCTTTCAGCAATATCATCAACTTTCACCAACGGATAACAGCTAGTTCAATCTTGATCTTCCAGAGACAGTTTCTGCACTCGGAATCATAGGCTGCTTTGAAATCAACAATTAAGGCTGGCTCATCCTCAGCTACTTTCCACAATTTTTCGAGCATCTGTTTTGGAATCTGATTAAGCGTGCTTTCTCCTCTTCTGAATTCAGCTTGGTTATCGCCTATTATATTCTCCTAATACGAATATATCCGGTTTAGTAGATAATTTTAGAGTAATAAAAAATTTTCATGTAGTTCTGAACTGTTTTTAATCAATAATTCATTAATATTAGAATTAAAATATATATATTTATATGTTTATATAATAGAGGATTCAAATAAATCCTATCAAATCACCTTTATATCCTTCGTCGTAAACCTAAGACTTCCTGTCCTACAGTATTCTTTAGCTATTCTTCATATATCCCTGTTAAACAATCCCGATACCTAAGACTCCACCTAGACAAACCTCTAACTTAAAATCCTCATACCAGACTAAAAAGACAAGAAACCGCACGTCGTTTCGTACTTCTTCAGCACTTTCTAGACAGACGCTCTAAGCTCCCAACTAACTACAAAAGACTCATATACATGATTTGGACAAATGAAGTTGAGCTTTGGGGCTCCATTAAGTCATTGAATTGCTCTCGTATCCAATCCTTACAATCCAAAATCCTTCGTAAAATCCTCAATGTTCCCAACTTTATCACTAATAAAATCATCGATAACGAGTTTAATGTACTTATTATAACGAATGAAAATCAACCCGAATCGCCCTAATCCAGATATATATACTTCCGAAAAATCCTGTTTATAACCTTGCTTTCTCTTCCTGATAACCCTCCGAGACGACTGAGAAGAAGATGGCCTCGAGAACTTCTAATATAGAACTATAATTGGAGTGCTACCAATGGATTGTTTCTCTTCATGTTCTAAATGCGATTTTATCAATTTAAATTTACTTATTACATTTGTTAACTAATGCAGTTGTAAATTTTTATAAATATATTAGTTATTTTTTAAAAATATTTTTAGTTAGCTGTTATTCCACTTAATTTACTGTTACTTATTGTAAATATGGTGTGAACGAAATAGTTTATAACTTTTACTATTGTCCTTAATTGAGACTGAACTCAATATAAAAAAAATGTTTTCGCAATTACTTTAGTCTTGGATGAAAAAACTTAATTATTTCCTTACTCAAGTAATTTTTGTAACAAAATCAATAACAACAATATAATGTTATTATATTTTAATAGTAATACTTATTTGTTTGCAATCGCCTCTTTACCCTACACTTACGCGAATTAATACCTGTGATTTTGATGAACTTTCCTTGAAGATCAAATCGAGCATGTGGCATACAGACTGGACCGACGTAATGGTTGAAGTTTATTTTATATTCAAGGAGTAGGATTGAAAGATCAAAGTCGTATCCCCTGCTGCTATATCCTTCATGCTGAGCTATCTCAACCACTTTACGACTTTGAATTCTCTTGCCTCCTGGAAATGAAAGAAAAGTTTCAATATATAAATTAAATAAATGATCAAGATGAGAGGAGTGCAGAAGAATATGACAGGAGGGTTGGATAACTTCAGATTCCTTTTAGAATAATTTAGAAAAGAACATACTTCTCTTGAGAGACTATGCATAAGCCAAATGAGGAAAGGGCTGAAAGAATTGTTTTATTTTATATTTATTTGAAAAAAATGGCCATTTCTCATTAATATTTAATATGAAAGATAGTTGAATATAAAATATAAAAGAATTTGATAATTAACTAAAGGAAAAATAACAGATCGTTAACAGAAAAAGGTTGTAATTTTTATATTTTATATTTAGCTAAAATATAGAATACGAACATATTAGGAGTCCATATGGAATGAAATTCTACTGATTAATAAACTTAAAAATATTAAAAAATTTACAGAACAGTGGGTAAGTGCTGTAAGAGGAAACCGAAGAGAAGAAGTGGTAGTGACAAGGATTAGAATTGTTCATACTAATCTGACTCTTGTCCATTTAATAACAAAAGAGGGCCAATCATATTGCGATACCTGCCAGTCCCCGCTAACCATAAAGCATATAATAAAAGATTGTACATTACTGCATCAAGCCTTTGTAAAAAACAAAATACCCCGTTGTAGAGAAATATCATTAAATGACTTAGTAAATTCAATCGAAAATATTATAAAACTTTTTTTTTTTAATTTTTTTTTTTTTTTTGTATTAATACAGTCTGCCACACTGAAGGGCATTGGTACTAGGGCTATAGTATTCATTCACACAATATGTACATATGAAAGGAAAAAAATATATATATATAAATAAAAAGATAAAGTAATATACAAGATAATTAAAACAACAGATCAGCCGAATAATAACAAAACAAATAAAACAAACTCACATCTATGTACAATATTTACATTGGCCCAGGGGACTCCGAATCAAGCTTTGTCCTCCAACTGTGGAAGCCAAAGCAGGACTCCAGGAGATCCCAGTGCTTCTCTCCGAGCCACGTCACTGGTATCGTAAGCCAGTGGAGGCTGATGGAGGGCACTAGAGCAACAGACGCATTTTTACAATAGGTCGCGGGGCCGTTTTAACCTCCGAGGAGGATTGTAGGGATGACTGGAGGTAGATAGAGACTGTGCTACAGGATTAGGATGATGAGTGAGATTCTGGTGAAATTTGGAAAATTTGTCTGGGATTAGGTCAAGCATAAATGGTATATTAAGGTCATTGTGTACGGTTTTATTGGTTACATAAAAGGGAGCATCGACTATTGTTCGGAGAACTTTAGACTGAAAGGATTGAATGTGTTTGATGTTGGAAAGTTTTGCTGTCCCCCACACTTCGAGTCCGTAGGTCCAGATAGGTTAAGTAGTCTATATAGTTGGCCATATCGTCGGTTAAGCTGTTGTCTTTTAAGTCTGGTATGTGAGTTCCATGTTAGTCTTTTGTCTAGAAGGAAGCCAATGTACCGAACTGTGTCGGAGAGGGGAAGTGGTATGGAGTTGAAATAAACTGGTGGACACGGCTTGCGCCGAAGGGTGAGAGTGGTGTGTTTGGATTTAGATTCATTTACTTATATGCGCCACTTATTACACCAGTGTTCAATAAGAGAGAGGTGACTTTGTAGGTTAAAGGGTGTTGTTTCGGGATCTGAATTAGAAGATAGGATGGCCGTGTCATCAGCGAATGTTACCAGGGTTAGGAATATCAGCGGTAAATAGAATATAAAGGATAGGACCGAAGACGCTCCGTTGAGGAACTCCTGCCTGAATTGAATAACACTTGGAAATTCAGTTCCACAGCGGACTTTAAAGGAGCGGTTAGAGAGATAGGATCGAAGTACCAGATATAAGGACTGAGGTAGATAGACGGCGATTAGCTGGATGTCTAGTGCGTAACCATATTGATCTGGCACGGCGTTTGATATGGATTAGGTCAAGGAGATGTTGGGGTAAGTTATTTTTTTAAAGGATTTTCGTTGAGTGATTTGGGGAGGAAGCAGTCCAGACTGCTTGTTGAATCATGGTGGTAAAGGAATGTACGGCATTGTCAAGGTCTTCTGCGGTTTTCAGGGTTATTCTAAGGTCAATTTGATCGGAAAGGATTTGCTGAAAGAGTTTCCAGTTGAGTGGACCTCTGATGAACGATTGTGGGGAGGGTTTAGGAATAGGAGTTAGTGATAGTTGGAGTATTAGAGGACTGTGGTCTGAGGAAAGGTCATCAAGACGGGCAAGAGAATGATAGAGGGGACCTAAACCACTGTGGATGAAGAAATCAAGGATATCAGGATTGCGGATAGGATCAGTGGGCCAGTAGGTAGGTGAGTTAGGAGGAAGGAGGCAGAAGCGTTGGGAATTGAGTGCAGACAGCAATGTTCTACCACGAGAGTTCGTGGTTCTTGATCCCCACTGTTGATTACTTGAGTTTTAAATCTGCACCGCAGGATGAAATAATGCCAAGAATTGAGGAGGGAACTACAATTGGGCATTGGAGAAGGATTGGTTAGGAGGGCCAATACGCTGGATGCAACGGTAATAGAAAGGAAAGGTTTTGATTCTGATAGCGTGTGATTGTAGGAAATCGTTGGCTTGGTGTTGAGTAGGTGATGCTGAGAGAGATTGGTGTAACAAAGGCATACCGGCATGTGCCCAAACCGTCAGGGTGGTCAGTACATATGTTAAGTTACTGTGGGATTTTTAAACAACTGTATTTTTGGTCCAGTCGAGTTCAGTAATGAGGGCTACGTCCAACGTTCTTGTCTATTAGTAGAGCTGTATAAGTTCGTCAGTGTGGTTTCTAACACATTCGCATTCCGAAAGGAGAATGGATAAGGTTATGATGGGATTCATTAAAGGGATTTTTTACAAAAGGGATGAGATGAGTATACAAGATTTGTGAGGATGATATCAGATTGGGTACAAGGATTAAAGTCAGGTAAGGAAAGATGGCCAACAGACTGGTAAGATCCCGTGGCAAGTGATGGAGGGGAATATGAGGAATTCGATGTTGATGAGGGTTTGTTCATTAAGGAGGACAGGATGTTGACGTTGGAATTGGGGTCGCAGTTGCCGGCAGGGCCCACATTTTATCAGTCTGGTTTCTACCCCCCAAGTAACTGAAGAAGGAAACCTTTAGGGTCCACTTTTTAGAATGGTCCTCATCCAGGGTTGGGAAGTTTTCATTCTTTATTTTTGAGATTGTATAATTGATTGTTCAGATTTCTGTAGATCTCACAGCCTATTGTATTGGCAGGTTCCTTCCGAACATAAGAGCACATACAGCGGTTCTGATTTCGATTTTGTGCATTCGCCAGACTTGTGTGTCTGTCCGCATTTCACTCATCTTGGTATATGATGGCAGTAAGGCCTTGGTGTGGCCATATGCCTGACAGTTGTGGCACTGGACAATTTCTCTCTTAGTGTAAGGTTTTTCAACCTTAACACTTGTGCAATACAATCTTTTAATTTCATATATTTTATCTACTCCTTCAGACCGTTCCAAGTCAACGAAAAATAGAGGTAATGAAATCTTTATATTTTCCCCTGAGTCATCTCTGTTGTCCTTCATTACATTGGTGACCTGTCTTACTTTAAATCCCATGGGCGTAAGTTCGTCTTGTATCGCTTCAACTGGTGTAGAGGGGTGTAAGTTACGGATCACTACTCTCAGAGAGCGCTCTTGCCTGAGCTGGTATGTGTGAAAATCTGCCTTTGTATCGGTGAGATATTTAACTATTTGTCGATAAGCATCAGTTGTGCTTGGGGATATTTTAGTATCGCTAGTACGACTTAAGCAGGTGTAGCTCCCGGCAATTGTTATTTTATTTAGTTGTATGCACAATAACGAAAAGTTTTTTATATTTTTAACAAAAATCGGAGGAGGTCGAGGGTATTTAGGAATGGGTGCAAATTCCATAGACTCTTTTTCATTTTGAAGAATTTCAGAAGGATTAGGAGTAAAAAAACGTGATTCGGTATCTTAGAAGTACCAGGCTGAGATTGAATGACTACTGTTGTTGCCGGGGTAGCTGGAGTCGCAGGTGGCGTCATTCTTTTCGCTCGACGACTTTTTTGTTTCTCAGGAGACGAGCGTGGTGTGCATTTTTAGACGACATGACCTGATGAAAATATCGCATAAATGAAGGATCATATATATATATATATATATATATATATATATATATATATATATATATATATATATATATATATATATATATATATATATATAATAATAATAAGTAAATAAAAAAGATCGTCTGCTTGAACTTGACCTTTAATTAATCAACGGCGTGCAGACCGTAGAACAACTGCACCGCTGAAGAGCAGCAGGCCAACTGACCTGATGATATCTAACTACGTGGCACTATGGCGAGATTAGGAAGTTATCCACCTTAACTTCTATTCACTGTTCACAACAGTACACAATAAATAACAGCTGTACTTACAGTAGAATTAGTTCATGTTTTGGTCTAGGTGATTAACTGACGTGTTGACACTGTTTTAATTAAAACTAACACTATTGACACTATAAAACTAACGAAAAATGAATATTTTTAAGAGCTGAAGTACGGGTCGACTGATACAATCTACCGCATGCGCAGCTATAAAACTTTAAAAAACAAAGCAATTGTGCCATAGAACATATTAATTAACGCAATACATGAAAAGAACCTTTTTTTTTTATACATTCACAAAGATAAGTTACAAATAATGACTTCATAGCTTAAGGGCGTAATAACCAAGTAGTTGATCGCCTACGACAACCTAAACTGACCAAAGGAATGCGAGCGCACCCGAGCTCGCCCGAAAGATTAGAACACGCTTCCATACTTAACATGAGCTTAATATCATACGGACTCCGACAGTATTATCTAAATTTACATATGCGGTTTTCGTTTGGTATTGTTTAATATTTAATTGTATACATCACAGCGATATAAATATTAAAATTTGTATTTATAAGGGTACTTATACAAAAAAAAAAATAAATACCACAATGAAATATAAATACATATAAGCGCCTATAATTTTCACTTTCACTCTCCCTTTGTCTGAAAATACTTATTTCTGCTGAGAAGATGGTGGTAAGTGAGAGTTATGTGATGCCGCACCGCACCAGGTTTTCTCATTTACGCCAGAACGCTCCCCTCCCCTCCCAAAGTTATTATCTTATGTTTACAATTGTACTCACTCCAAACTTTTTTGTAATATTTTCCAAGAAAAACTAAGATGAATTCGGGTAAGGTGCCGTCAGTGCAATGTGCGGCAGTGAGGACATGATATTCGGTGATGATGGATCCACCGCATCCGTTGCTCAGGTGCACCATCCAAGGATACTCGTTCTTACCAGTCGGCTTTCCGTTGACGATCCTTTTCTGGAATAAAAATTATCGGATATAAAATATGGACAGCAGGATCACTTAATAGAAGAGTTCTAGAGGCGAAGTTACCGTGTTCCTCCATCCACAGCTGCAGGTGTAACTTTGGCTAGCGACCCAGCTAACGCAGATTACCATCAAACACACCAATCTCTTCATTTATGCCTATTTAAATAAAAAATCGCTGCAAATTATTTCACAATGGTTTATTATTTCCAAACAATTATACATCTATTGTAACATTACCTTCCTAGTTACAATGAATAATAAATAAAAGGTGATTCCAATTATTGGACTAAACTTTTTTTTTTTTTAATCATTAGGAATATGCTTAAAAAATAGCATTACTTCAGTAACACATTCAAAATTTAAAAACCAAAACAAACTATATAACATTTGCAGTAGAACATACATAAAAAAAAAAATTCCAGTTTCTTTTCGTTGAAGTATGTCATATAGATAAATTTGAAGGGCGTCGATAAGCAAAATTTCATTGAAATTGGTACATTGGTTTAGGCGTTACAGCAACGAAGGTTTTTCGGCCGCCATTTTAAAAGTAAAAGGCGGATAGTAATGTCGATGAAGGAGGATGATCCTCGGGTGACCTCTGATTTTATATCCAAATATGAAAAAAATCGGTACAGTAGTTTCGGAGAAAATGCGCTGACGGCGGACGGACAAAAAAATTTTTATTCGTTTTTCGAATTCTAATTATCCTGAAATGAGACACCTCAAATTTCGAGAGGGGGTTAAGTTTTTGAATGTTTTGGTCGATGACAATGGTTCATTATTAAAAATAATAAACCATTATAAATAAGCAGATTATTAGCACTAAGATAAGATGTGATGTACTATTGATAAGCGATAATATACCATGTACATACCTATGCTGATTTTGGGATATGCTAACTATGCTGACTAGTGAACATGAGAAAACATGGAAAAGTGTAAATTTAAATAACCTAAAATCTTTTCTTTCACTTACCTATATATGTAATAAATAGTATGGATAAGTATTACGTTTTGAGGTCCCTTGAGTCCGTAGATCCAAGTCCCACGAAATTGTCTGTACTTGTGTGTATGTATGTGAGCAGTCTAGCTCAAAAAACGAAAAGTCTTACGAAACTGAAGTTGTGTGTGTGAGGTTTTTATAAGCCTGGGATGTTACAGCAACATTTTCGGCAAACCGGAAGTTGTACTCGAAAACGGCTGGAACGATTTTGATTAAATTCAGTATATCAGTTTTTAATATAATATAGGTTTTATTATCATTGATGTTCTCTAACGGGGCTTAAATGACTACTTTTAGCTTCCTCTAAAGTACCTTTATTTTTTTCTCATTTGAAATAATTAATCATTTCACATTAATCTTTGATATAAAATAGTTGAATATAAAAAATTAACAAATTTTATAATTAACTAAAGGAGAAATAAAAGATTAACTGATAATAGTTGCACTGGAGTAACCAAGGAATATGAACGCGCCCGAGCTCTCCCAAGCTCATCCCAAAAATGCGTAGACTTTGTAACGTTCCTTTAAACGTTAACTTAATGTTAAAATTATAATCAACAAGGCCTTACCCAGTGGAGGGAGAGTGAGTTCTTCCATATTATTTCTTCTTTATAGGTATTATTTTATAATAATTTATAACATATACATCATCAGCTAATTTATTTATAATAGGAACAATATAAACCAAAATTTCACACAATATAATCAAAACAACGTTTACAGTCCATATCACAACTCTTGATCTGTCTATATCCTTACTTAAGAAAAATAAAAGTCAATCTAATCTAATCATAACACCTGTTATTTTTTCAAATTCTGTCATTTAACCATTTTGTCAACTGTGACACTTCCATAGCTAACATGAGCTTAATATAATACGGACTCCGACAATATTATGTACGTACACATTTGCGTTTTCCATAAATGCTGCTGTTGGTATAATTTAATATTTAATTGTATAGATTACAGCTATCTTAAAATTAAAATTTGTATATTTCACGAAATTTTGTATAATTAAACAAATACAAATATTCCCAATGAAATGTAAATGAACATAGCGTCTATAATTTTTACTTTCACTTCCCCTTTATATGAAAATACTTATTTCTACTAGGAAGCGGGTAGTAAGTGAAAGTCGTGTGATGCGCGCACCAGATTTTTATATTATACGTTTTGATGATTGGCCGTATCTTTGATAAATCAAATGAAGAAGGTCGAGTTATAAGTCTCAAAAAATATCATGTTACAGCTAGCTGGAATAAAATTTTGACATTATTTGATGAAAACTTTAAAAGATTTTATTTGAATTTTTTTTTAATTTTATTTATATTTAAAAATGAGAGTCTGCTAGTCGGATCTTGCTACGTTTAAAAATCACGGCTAATATTAGACCAGTAACTTGAGTATCGAAACGGAAGATACATTGCGACAAATGTGAGAGAAGTTTTTATTTTTGTAACTTGTATAAAACAAAATTGCCAACGCAGGCCACAAAGGCAAAATTTTTTACATAAAAAACCCCCCAGATTTTTTCGATCTTTTTTATTTTTTTCTGCTATAATTAGTGTTCTCCAAAAACGGTTTGGTCTTGCACTTTGCAAGACCAAGACCAAGGCCGCCTAACTGTTGCAAGACCAAGAGCAGGAATGGTAAAAAAAAAATAGATTTTTTAAATAAAAATTAAGGCAAAATAGTTACTAATACTTGACAATCTTAGTTACTATATGTTAATAATTGGTTTTATTTGAATACTTCCCGTTAAAACTATTAACATTTTAATTAATATCGCCCAACTTCGTGAAATATATCCTTAAAAATGGTTTGTACTAACGACGAGATTATGCAGGCTGTTAAAGAAATAAATACAAACCTGGAAAAGAATAATAAACTAATGGCCGAGGTAATTGAGGAGTTAGATACATTAAAAAAACATTGTATCCGCTTAGAGGAAAAAAATACTCGATTAGAACGAGAAATTATATATCTAAAAAGACAATTAAGGCGGAATAATCTCGTTATACATAACATACCAATGACGGAAAACGAGGATGTGTTAGATAAAGTAAATGATTCCTTAAAAACTGTCAATATTGCACTACCAGAATATGCCGTAAATAACTGCTTCAGAATAGGAAAGGGCCCCATATTATTGTCATTAAATAACAACTCCATAAAATATGAAATCTTTAAGAATAGAGATGCACTAAAATCAAAAAAAAATTATGTGAGCCATGACAAAATCCCCCGAAGATCATCCTGATCCTCACGCGTAATACAAAAAAGGTCTTTTTAAAACAAGAGGGACTTTATACGCACTCAATGAAGTAGAAGCACTGTTAGAGAACTTCAATGATGACCAGCAAGAGTTGGAACCCTCTCAAGCAGCAAAAAGAAAAAAAATAGAGGAAAAATTGGGTGAGAATAAGTTCAGAAGCTCATCGAAGGATTACACCTCCCCACCTGACCTTTTGCTTATGATTATTCGTTGTCATCTAAAATAATAATAAATGCTAAAGCTGAAAGGCCGGCGAATTTAGTCTATTATTCACGAGTTACCTTGTAATGTAATAAGTTCACACGATTACACCTGTGGCCCGCAAGTTTAATAGAAAAGTCTGAACCCTGATAAATGAATGAAGAGATCGTGTAGTCGTTTCTGTTGACACATTAAACCTTGACAATGTTGTAAAAACATTTACACGCCTCATAAATTTAATGACTCACATTCAATATTTACACGCTTCACAAATTTAATGACTTATTCAATATGAACAGGCTTTCCAATTAAATACAATAATTGGTTCATCCTGGAATGTCATTAACAGAACATTGTGGCTTATGCACAAACAATGATAAAAATTGTGGTCCTTGGAGCACACAACCTTCACTTACCCTCTATACTTTGGATAGAAATTATTTTCTGGCAATGTTGAAAAATTATAAAAATTTTTGAAGTGCATTTTAAACGGAGCTAAGGCTTAAAGTTTTCAGATAACAAATCATTAAGACCATTAAAATTAGAAAAATTCTATTTATTATATCGACGGTAGACAATAAAAATCTAGTTTTAAAAACCACATTACTTCAGTCTCTCAGCCTTTCAGTTGACAGAATGACTAACTAAATTCGATTTCAACATTTTTGATTAATGTCCTTTTTAGTTAGAAAAGTTGTATATACCTATAGTTATTAATACCTATATACAGACAGTGAGTAAGTTGATTCCAGAGTTAGGTGATTGCAGTGTTACTAGAAATACCACAAAATTAATAACAAAGAATGTTGAAATTGGAGTTTGTAGGATTCTTATAATAATAAAATCACACAAGAGACCCATCGATATAATCGTTCATCCAAGATGGAGGTTTTCTATTTCTGCAAGGTCGACCTCCTGAAGTTTCCACTTCTGAAATCTTCCTGGGAGTAGAAAAATCTTCTATCTGATGCTTGGGAGTTGTTTGTTCAGGTAAAACTGAATCCATCTCATGACCAGTTGGAAGCTCGGTTTCAGATACAGCCATCTTCTTAGCTGGAATAAAATATTTGAAACAACTTGAGTCTTGAGACTCAACAGTCATCACGTTTCCGGATTTTTCAACTACTTTGTATGGAATGTGGTAATGTGTAGGTGACAACTTGTTTGTCTTAATGTCATGTTTCCTAAGAACTAAATCGCTTTTCGAAAACTCTTTTTTTACGCTGCTCCAAAGAACAGTTCTCCTGACGGTACTCCTTGGTCCTCCTTGGTCAACCTTGCCAATTTGAATAGTTTTATTTTGTCTTTCAACAGCCCCATTGGCTTGTGGCCAATAAGGATGGGAATGGTATAAATTAATATTGTTGGAATGATAAAACTGTAAAAAGTCATTGGAAGTGAACTGCTGACCCATTGTCAGCAGTAATGGATTCCGCCAGGCCAAATCTACTGATCAGTTTTTTCGAACTATTCTATTGTCTTATTCGTTGTGATCGTTTTCATTATTGCCACTTCTAGATAACGGCTATAATAATCTATGATCACTATCAAATAATCAGCTGGGGGAAGAGGGCCAATGAAATCTACTGCAGCATCCATTCATGGAACTTCAGGCATTTTTCTTCGCGACATTGGCTCTGGTGATGGAGAAACTCCAACCAAATGGCATAAATGACATGATACCACCATCTTTTCAGCAGCAGCATCGATACCTGGCCACCAGACCTTTTGCTTCATGGCTACTATTCCAAGATGTCCTTCATGGGCTAAAGTTAATGTTTTCGATCCAGAGATTCTGAAATAATTATTCTTGGAAAACATCTAAAACCAAGGAAATCTCACCTTCAATACTTTTCAACTTGATGAGTCGGTTTGGGCAATTTCTGGACCCTAGACAGTTACATACTAGACAGATTCATGATGGCAGGTATGTCAGCTCAATAAACATTTCATATCGCTAATGAACAAGATTCACTCCTGAATGTCTGGAATAAGCTTGGACGCCTATATAAAAAAAAAATGTTTGAGAAAATTTTGGGAACAGAAGAGGTGCTGTTTCGGTGGTGTTTAAATTTTATCGAATTTCTTCCAGTACCTTCGCTTTCGTATAGCCAAACGTTTTCCATATTTCGAAAATAACTCGATCGATTTGGCCTAAAGTTGGAGAAAAAATGAATGATAGTATAAAAATGGCCCAACATCAATTTCATATTATTCCATTTCACAATTTTTTTTTTTTTAGAACTTTTTTATTGAGAAATATTACCATCTGTCTCAAAGGACATTTATAATAGTGTTCAGAGATCACATTCGCACTCTATGTGCAATGAACAAAAAAAAATTATACAGAAAAATGATATATATACAATAAATAAGAATAAAATAACCTAAAATAAAAATATAGGCCAACATTATTAAATGAGATAAATTTATATTATAATTAGTCCATATTAAATGTTATACATTTTTAATTGGACAGGGCAATTAATACGCAAAAATGTAAGGGAGATGGTGACGAGGAATATATTTATCGTTGACAATTGGTGTACTATTAATAGTAGCTCATAAAATCATATATTGAAATACATTATAGTATATAAAAAAATGTTTTGGTAAGTTCTCACTCGTTATATGACTAAATAATGAGCGACCAGAGTTGTAAATTATCTTTGTTTAATTGTTATTTGTAGATGCTTTAATAATGAGATAATCAGCTCGAAACGTCGTCGGAAGTAAAATAAAAAATTGTTGAAAATATAAGGGCTTATATATATTCCTTGAAGACAACTAAAAATCCATTTATCAATTGAAATTAATTTTATAGAATATATGGGGTGTGAAATGTTTAGTACAAACCCATTACCAGTATCTATGCAGCCTCCCCTCTTTTTGTTTTCGTGATAAGTATTATTATTATTTTCGACGAGGTTCTCTCAATTGTCGATTGGATGATTGCCAAGAATATGATATAGAAGAGACAATTACTAGCAATAAGAAATAAAATGCTGAAATACAAAGCAATATTGATTCAATCGATTTTTTAAATAAATGAAGGTTTTCATCGAACATAAAATAAACAATGGGAAAAGAATAATAAGTTCGACAAATTCAACCCTATGGAGTTAAGAAATAAGATTGGAAACTAAAAAGAAGATCTACCACCATTCCTTTGTAAAAAGCGTAGCCACCTATGCATTAGAAGCATGGAAAATTAAAATAAAGGAGAAAAAATAGGTTGCTTTCCATGGAAATGTTTTTCTGCAGGAGAAGCTGTGGCATATCGAGAATCGAGCGGATCCCAAACGCAGCAATTAGAGACAAGATCGGGTGTCAAGAGAGCATCCTTCACCTGATCGGGACCAAAAGGTTAAACTGGTATGGCCACTTAATGCGGATGGATGAGAACCGCTGGCCAAAGGAAATTTATAACTATATGTCACATGAAAGAAGGAAGCGTGGAAGGCCAAAGAAGAAATGGATAGAGGACGTGGAGGAAAGCATGGCAGCCAGAGGGCTCCGTGAAGGAGATTGGATGGACAGGGAGCAATGGCTTTTGGGTGTTGGGGATATGACTCCTTAAGTTGTAGAAAAACCCAAATAAAAAAAAATGAAGGAAAATATATTAAAGAATATTCTTCCTCTAACAACGTAAATGCAATTACAGAGTTTTGTCTACTTATATTAAACTCATACATAGTAATTTAAAGTTCTAGCAGCATATATTAATCAAAACTGTTAAAATTAAGTTAAAATCATGTGGTAATTACTATGGAGTGGATTGGGAAATAAATAAAGATGATTTAGTTAAATAAAAATTTATTTAAATTTAAACATATTTCTTAAGCTCTCAATTAAGGCTGTCCTCTGCTTAGACTTTCGTGCAGACGCTTACTTCAGGGTGGCTTCCTGAACAGAAAATGAAACAGCATTTTGTAACATTGGCATTAGGAAAATTCACAACTCATTAGTAATGCACAGTCTGTTTTCTTACCTGCAATAGCCTTCTGGATCCAGCTGTTGAAAGCATACACATCGGTATTCACTGAAGGTCTTGGATCACTTCCACAAGCAGTAGGTCCATAGGAGACCAAAGCCACTTGGGTGAACCTATTGGTGGTTGGATCCAAGTATACCAGAGGACCGCCCGAGTCTCCCTGAGCAGACCAAAGAGTCAATTAGTGCTTAGAATATCAGTTCATTAATAGTAAATAGATTACAAAATACCGTATCAAAAATAATACACACCCCCCCCACACACACACAAACACACACAAATTTTTAAGGTAAGAGGATAGCAATTGGTGGTATCGCCATCGAACCTTTTATTTCTTTAGACCTTTAATATAATAATATAAAAAAAATATTGCTTTAACATTACATATTATGTTGACGTTTTAGGGAAATATTCCCCATCATCAGAATATTTTTTCTCTGAATTTTAATTATTTACCTAATTTTATAACAAAATTATTTAAATTGTAAATATCCTTTCATAGATTTTCCTTAATGTTATCTTAAGTTTTATCAAACTAATATTCAATTTTTAAAAATTATTAATTTTTAAAACCAATTAATTTATTTCTTTAATATTCAATTTATTCACCATTACTCCTGAGGCTCCTGTTGTCATTTATTAAAATATTGGTTGCTACATTGTTTTGTTTTTTAATGTTTACATACTCAGCAATTTTACATAGTTATATTTACTAACGACAAGAATATTGTAACATATATTTTTAAAATTAACACAATCTGCCACATTGTGTTAATATTAAGGGCCATAAATATGTATTAAGGGTATATTGGTGATTCTCAGATTATAGGCAGTTTTCATGAAAATTTTTAAATGAAAATTTTTACGGCGTTTTAATACAATTTTCTAAGTAGCTACACCTTATATTGCCGCTGAGTTTTATCTGAGCAAATGGTTCAAATAAAAAGTGTTTTTATCTCAGTAATTAAACGCATATATCAATCACAAAGTTCTTAACTCGGTTCTCGCAGATTATATATTATATATATTTCACTATCAAAGATAGCAACGTGAGGCCACTATTAACTTCCTCTGCTTGTTAAGCTTGCGCCCTTTAATACTGTTGGGGTCCATACTTATCCCTTGGGCCAAACCTTAGCAGTGATTCCAGAGCCTGAGGCCTCCGAAGATAAAAGTGGGAAGAGGATTCACGAAACTGTCAGCGAATGCCTTGGATCGGATAATGAAGGCTACGCCCCAGTAGCCAAACGCCACACGTTTCCCGCCCGTACCGTCCCGGAAAAGCCTTCCCAGATCCCAATTGCCAAAAAAATTTCCGTGTTGAGAGAGAATCTACCGGAGAAAAACAGACACCCGCCAATCATCATAGCACCTCCGATAGCCCAGGCAACGCTGAAAAATATACTGCTCGAGAATAATACAACATTATTCTCTATCAATTCATCATCAAAAGAAACTCGGCTGTATGTCAACTCCGAGAATGACCACTTTCAAGCCACTTTACTGTTGTGCCAGGACGATAGGGTACAATTCCACAGTTTTGCTCCCAGAGGCACTAAGCGATCTCGAAAATATGTGCTTCACCGATTCGATATTGATTTCCCCGTCGAGGAGATAGTCAAGGAGTTAAAAACCAGATTACCAGGATTCAGGCTCGCCCGAAGACTCACAAAGAGATACAACCCGAATGAACCACCAAAACCTATCGAGCTGATCCAGATAATTACAGACGACTCGGTCAAGCAAACAGACATTGCTAAACTGTACTAAACATATCGCAGTGTAAATTTCGTGTGAGCATCTTTAGAGAAGCAGCACAGTGCCGAAAATGTCAAGAATATGGACACACTATGAAATATTATGGCCAAACATGTGCGTGCTCCTGGTGTGGAGGAGTCCATACCCTTGAACAGTGCCCGAAGACAGTACCTCCCTGGTGTAAAAACTGTAAAGGTGCCCACCCCACCTCCTCCAAAGAATGCTCGAAGTGACAGGAGAAAAGGAACACCGACGGAAACGAATACCAGTAAACAGAGTAAGTGGGTCCAGGAGGGCCTGGCATACAGCACAGCAAGCGGAGGAGCGCCGATCCAATCAGAAGGAACCTCTCCCACTACCAGTCTCATCCCCACCACCAGCACGCCACCCAGTTCAAGGAACAGACTCCAGCAACGCAATCGCCTCAGCCTTCAAAAAGTACCGATTCCTCTCTGACTTCTCTAGTGATGACGATGCTGACAAGAATGGACAAGCTGATGAATATAGTTGCCCGCATGCTGAATGCTATGACGAAGAAGCATCATGATTAATCATCTCGTCATGAATTTCAACGCCAGAGGCCTCTTCCAGAAACAGGCTGAAATCGAACTCCTTCTTCAGCAGCATATACCTTCAGTGGTGGCGCTGACAGACACCATGCTTCACACCTCGACTCGTCCATACTTCCAGGGGTACACTATATACCGAGAGGTGTGTGCACCAGTTTCTCGAGAGGGAATAGCCATCCTGGTCAGAAAGGATGTACCTTCGAGGTCCGTCCCGAACCCAGTGGAACCAACCGAGGGAACTCACTTACTCACAGTTGACGTGCGACTTAAGAGTCGGTTCACATTCACCTGTATTTATACGAGACCCAGGGCTGGACTGACATCTGTTAAGCTACTGCTACAACATGCCCAGGTGACGGGTCGGCATGTAGTCCTTGGGGACTTCAATGCTCGACACACTTCCTGGCTGTGTGGTAGCGACAATCCACTGGGGAAGTACATCACCAAGACTAGGTTGGCCGTCTTTCACCCAGGTGTACACACTTTTCGGCATTCAGCCCGACCTGATTAGACATCAACACTGGACCTGCTATTAACCAGGGATCATGATTACACGATCGAGGGCACACCCGCCAAACCACCGGCGAGTAAATACTTACTCCACAAGGCCGACTGGAAAGGATACAGGTCTAGCGTTGAATCCACTTCACCGGCGGTAACGCCGTACCAGACAGTAGAAGAGGTAAACGAGGCGGTGGATGTCATCACCACCACTGTCCAGGACTAGGTTTGCTCCGCAGCCCAACGCCATCTGGAGACCACCACGTCACATCCTCGCCCTGATCAGTCAGAGGAACAACCTGAGGAACATCTTTCAGCGCACGCATGACTACAGCTTAAAACCGGCCATCAATGCGATGACCCGGCAGATAGCCTCATGCGAGACTGGAAGACCTCACTCTGGCATGACCAGCTCCGGAGGACTCGTGATGACCACCTCTAGTTCCGAAGACTTGTCCGAACGTTGGTTAACAAGAAGAGGACTGTCCACCTGACGTCGGGGAATGAGCTGCTGACACCTAAGGAACAGGCTGAATTCCTGGCCAAAAGCTATGAAGCGAGGGATGCTGAGCGGACGAGAAATGCACCACCAATACCGGAAGGACCACTGCCCAGTCCCAACGATGAACCCGTCTTCTCTACCTTCAACCAGCTGGAGTCGACACTACGGCGCACCAAAGGAAACAAAGCGTCTGGACTGGATGAGATTCAGTATGTACTGCTGAAGATGCTCCCTAGGAAGGGTAAAGCCTTTCTACTGAACATATTCAACTCATGTCTTCGAATCTCATACTTTCCTACCGCATGGAAACAAGCGATCGTTGTTGCGATCCGTCGAAAGAGGATCGTATTTATGTATTATTTTTGTAGAGGGCAAATTATTAATTGACTCCGATCATTGGGTATTTGCTCATCTTCTCATATAAGAATAATAAGGCTGTGTAGTTATGTTTTTAACCTTTCCCTGCCATACTTCAAAAGGTCCTCGAACCCGTCCATGCCAGAGGGCTTGTTGTTTTTCAACTTTAAAATGGCATTTTCAAAATCTTTTTCTGTCTTCTGTGTTATCCCCACTTGGTCTGTCGTCTTCTTGAGAGAGGCCTGATTTTTCTTTATTAATAAAGAGCTTGAAGTGCTGCACCCATCTATCTAGCACGTCATTTTTCTAGGTAAGAAGGTCTCGTTGGTAAGAATTTTCCGTCTTCTGCTCTCCATGATGTGATGCGAGGGTTGAAGGTTGTTCTTCCTTCATTTACTCTTTTGTGCTTCCAATGATGAGACGAAGTAGCGAGACTTATTTGGCCATTGTCATTGTAATGGGTAAGTAATGGGTTGATAACACACATCTCTGCCAGCTTAGGACAGGTTGCGAGGGTTCTTTCAAGGTCATCATAAGACTGTTCGTTTTCTTCATCTTCAGCAACTTCCGTCTATGCATAGCAATTTATAAAGATGTAGTTAAATAATCTGCCTTTTATTCTAATTTTGGGTACTTGTGAGCGACGCGGCCTCTATGGACTGCTATCTACAATTATCTTGTTATTTAATGTGTTGTTATTTATATTTCTTATTATTAAATTACTATATTAAAAAAGAGGCAACACCAAATATTTCTTATCATACGAGAGTATAATTTCAGATGAAGATAGGAATTATCAGTGCCTTTTAACAATTATCAGTGTTGAGGTTATAAACATTTAATAATAAGAAATATAAATAACAACATCAACACTTTAAATAACAAGATAACTGCAGATAGTAGTCCATAGAGCCCGCGTCGCTCACAAGTACCTAATTTTGTAGAACGAGGGGCTAATAGAGCTGAAATCAATCACTAGCTGACGGGCCCTTCTTCAATAACTATGAATCCTGTGTCCATGATGTACAGCTTATCGTGACTACTATATTAGAGAGCTTGGTATTCCTTCTCAGTTGATGTTCCTACATCCAGAGAGACTTTCTAGGGAAGGTGACCGAACCTAGGTTGTGTACTTTTAGGCTACACCCCCTCCCCTCCCCCCGGGGAGGAGGACGGGAAAATTATGCCGAGTTAAAATCCCACCGAGCAACGGGATTTGAACTCGTAATGGTTTATTGATTTCAAAATTTCGCTTGTCATGTTGCTGGGCAACGCACGGAGCTTGTGCACATGCGTTAGCTTGTCGTCCACCCCGTCTCACATCCTAGGGTGCTTATGTTTGTGCTCTTTGTCTGTATGTGTTAGGTGTATGGAGTGTGTGAATGTCTGTGTACTGTTTCGCCGTACTGGAGTACCAGTGGTCTGATTGCACACTGATGACTGGACGATAGGATCGCCAATTCCCTACGCCAGGAAACAGTGCAATAAAGTATGTGTGTTTTTTTAGTTTGGGAACTTTTAACATTGATTTATTTATTAATCAATAACCCAACATAAACATACTGAAAGTTACTTACGTTGCAGGAGTCTTTTTTTACAGTATAAGCACAGAGCTGTGATGGTGTTTTGTTGAGTGGCCAGCTTCGTTTGCACACACTGTTGCTTATAACTTCGACGTCCACTTCCCGAAGGACGTTTTCACTGCCTGTGCCTTTGGTCAAACCCCAACCTAAGCGAAATACAAGTTTTAGTTTTAATAGCAATGGTTGCTGGCAATTGGTCATATCCAATTCAAAATAACAATACCTGTAACCTTGACGAACTTTCCTAGCAGGTTCAGTTGACTGTTGGGCATACAGACTGGGCCGACGTACTGGCTGAACTTGATTGGAGTGGCAAGAACAAGAATGGATATATCATTTATAGGGTTATCGTTATTTTCATAATAGTCCTTATGTTGAATGATCTTAGCTACGCGGTGATCTTTCATGTGCTGAGTATTTTCTAAAAAAAAAATAATAAAAATATAAAGCATAAATATTTCCATTGCTGTACAAAGTATATAATTTATGAAAATATATTTTTACTTTTCATTAATTATATCTATCGAAGCATTTAATGCCAGTTGAAAATCGTACTACAACTTCAATAATAGTCATTGAAAGTAGGAGTTTCAAAAAGTATGACGGCGCCAAGTTGATCGATATGGTAGAAATTGTGTTATATTTTGAACTACCAAAGTTATGCTTTGAGGAAAACAGCTGATAGATTATGACGTAGAATAGTCTTGATGAGGTTGCAGAGCATTTAGCCCAGTAATCTTGTCATGAAAAGGGGATTCGAAAAAAAAATTTGGTGTGACTGGAAAGCAAACCTCAACATTTTGATCTCGTTGGCTCTCCGAACCACTTTTGAAAATTCCCAAAACTTCTATATTTTCGCATTTTTTTTTTTCGGTTTTTCGCCATTGACCATGAAGGAGCTTACGTTTTCGATAGAAAACGGCCCAATATTTTTGTAGGCCACCTTTTTTTTTATCGATTTTTTTATCTTACGAACGAAGTGGAAAGCAAATGGTTATTTACGAGTTTTTAGTACCAAATTAAATTGACAACGTTTGCGAACCTCCAGCTTGAAAAGCCCCAATTCCGTGAATTTTCATAAATATATTATTTGTAGGTTATGATGAGATGAAGCTATTTACGAAGTTTCAGCCGGATGTTAATAATTTGATAAAAGGAGATCTGTACCACGGACTATAATCTCAAAGAAGTTTAGTAATGAACAATATGATTTGATTTCACCTAAAAAGGGGGAGGATTAAAATGAACAACAGAAGTTGTCAAAGGAATATACTAGTGATCCTAAATATCATAAAAATCGCTATATAAAATTAATATTTCAGTTTATATTTAAAATATATTGAAACAATATTTAGGTATTGAGTTTTCTTCTTAACAAGAATTACACTTTCTGCGAAAAAAGGCAGATTACTTAAAATATATATTAAGGATTATAAAAATGCAATATCGGAAAAAAGGTTTTTTATCTATGAACATCCTTTTTCTAGCTAATGCCCTCATTAATCTGCTGATTTTTTTAATAAAACAAAAATCATGCTATTTTAACAGTAATTTTAAAAAATTAAAACCTTGAAACTCAGTATTCTGTAAACTCCTGTTGATTTTACTATTTCTTAGGATTGCTGATAAACCTATTTTAAAATTTTCTGTTCTCTGTTACTTTATAATTAACTGTTATAAAATGTTCGTATAGAATCTTACTGCCGTAATACATGTAGTGCTTTCCAACGGACACAGTGATGCTCTTCGCTGTTTCCTCGTCAGTACAATGAGCAGCTGTTAGGACGTGCCATGGAGTAATGATGGATCCACCACACCCGTTGCTAAGAGACACCATCCAAGGATACTCGTTCTTACGGGTCTCCTTTCCACCAACGATCCTTCCCTGAAATATAAAAGATGGATTTTAAGAAAAATAAAATATTGTAACCATAACGACAGCTGCTCTAAAAACCATCTTACCGAGTTTCTCCACCCGCAATTGCAACTGAGATTAGAGTCCCGATTAGATTTAGTGCTACGAGCCCACGACAGACAGGCTAACATCAAACATACCAGTAGCACCTTCATTTCTGAATTTCTATAAGAAAACAAAAAACTAATTCATTTTTATTTATGAGTAGATTCATTTTGATTCAATTTATATTAGTATAAATACATCAAGTAAACGTGCGTAGAGGAATACAATCACTGGAAAACGTTTGTTGAGAAACTGCCTATTGGTAGTAATCTAATAATATGTCTACATAAGGAGATCACGAGGCCATCTTCTTTTCAGACGCCTCGGAGCGTTATCAGTAGAGACCGGATTTCCATGTTATTGCACTTTTTATTCGGTTGCGTGTAAAAACGTCGGACCCGAATATCTATCCGTTTCAGGACCTGTACGATATCATATTTAAATTTTATATTGCACGTTTTGACGTGTTTGGCTTCTTAGAAAATCCAGTCTCTAGTTATCAGAAATCGAAGAGGAAGAAAGTCTAGAAATAAGAGAATTCGGATGGTTATGAAGTTTATTATCGAAGGATATTGAGTATTTGGTTTCCATTTGACTATAAAGTAAGTATTCATCATTATAACGTGATATTAATACGGTGTTTCAACATTTTCACCTTACATTAAATCTAGACAGTTTTTTTTTCTTCTTGAATCGTGAATTTGAGCTCAGACCTCCAAAACTTGAACATATTCCAACATTGGAGTAAGATCTGTTTATTGAGAAATGATACATTTTGCCACACTCAAGGGCACTGAGTACTAAGGCTGAGTGAGGCACATTCTATACATATAATACCATAAAAAAAATATATACATCTATATAACAAAGGTAAAAACTGTAATAAACCAAGGAAATGTAACTTAGAGTTAAAATTAAATAAAATACAGAAATTCGTATGAAAATTAAATAAATTATAAGTAATAGAGATAAATAGAAAAACATTCATACTTATTTTTTTTATTTTATTTTTTTTATTTCTTAAAGACATTTAGAACTGTATTAAATAAATACATCTAGTAAATTAGAACATAATGTATATAATGACATGAAAAATACTTTCTAAGTAACTACCCAATGGTAGCACTCTAATGATATGTTTACATTAGGAGATCACGGGGCCATCTTCTTTTCAGACGCCTCGGAGGGTTATCAGGAATTGATGAGGAAGCAAGGCTAGAAACGAGAGGGTTGGGATGATTCTAAAGTTTATTATGGAAGGATAGGTATCTGGATTGGGCCAGATCTGAAACAAAAGAAACATTAAGGTCATTATGGATGGTTTTATTGGTAACAAAGTAGGGAGCATTGAGAATTTTACGAAGGATTTGATTGTAAGGATTGGATGCGTTTGATGTTCGAAAATTTAGTTGTCCCCCACAGTTCAAGTCCGTAGGTCCAGATGGGTTTGAGTATGGTCTTGTATATTAATAGTTATATTGGATACGAGAGGAATTCGATGGTTTAGTGGAGCCCCATAGCTCAACTCCGTAAGTCCAAATAGGCCTTATTATAGTCAAGTATATGAGTCTTTTGTAATTAATTGGAAGATTAGAGCGTTTGTCTAGTAAGTGCTGAAGTAACCGGAAACGTCGAGCGGTTTCTTGTCGTTTCAGTCTAGTATGAGGATTCCAAGTTAGTCGTTTGTCCAGGTAGAGACCTAGGTATCGGATTTGCTCAACAGGGATAAGTGGATTATTGTTAAAGGAAACTGTAGGACAGGAAGTTGTTGGTTTACGACGAAGGGTAAAGGTAATTTGGTGGGATTTATTGGAGTTTATTTTAATTCTCCAGTTTTGACACCATTCTTCAAGATTTATGATGTGTGATTGAAGCATTTGGGATGCAATTGCTGGGTCATTATCTACTGATAGGATACATGTGTCATCGCCATATATTGTGATGACAGTGTTGGGATAGGTAGGGATGTCAGCTGTATAAACTGTATAGAGGATAGGGCCTAGGATACTACGTTGAGGAACACCAGCGGACTGGGAATTCATACTTAAATACAATATTTACAAACAGGCAAGATATCTCCGAGTCCAGCCCTTTCCCCCACGTGTGAAGGACAAAGCGAGACTCTAAGAGATCTCAGCGCTTCTCTCTCAACCGCGTCGCCGGCATTACCAGTCCGGTGGAGGCTGAAAGAGGGCACTAAAACCACAAATACTCATGACTTGAGTGGAGAAGCTGGTCATTCCCAGAACTCCAGTGACGTCTTTACAAGAGATCTCGAGGCCACTGACGTTTCCACCTTCGAGGAGGGTTGTAGGGATGACTGGAGCTAGATAAGGATAGTGCTAAAGGGTTAGGATGGTGGATTAGGTTCGTGTGAAAATTTGAGAATCGGGATGGAATAACATCAAGGATACGAAGGATGTAAAGGTCATGATGTAGGGTTTTGTTTGTAACGTAATGAGGAACATTGACTATCATACGGAGGACTTTAGACTGAAAGGATTGGATGTGTTTGATGTTCGAAAATTTAGTTGTCCCCCACAGTTCAAGTATATAGGTCCAGATGGGTTTGAGTATGGTCTTGTATATTAATAGTTTGTTTTCTATTGATAGATTGGATTTTCTGTTAAGTAGTCTGTATAGCTGGCCAAATCGTCGGTTAAGTTCTTGTCTTTTAAGTCTGGTATGTGGGTTCCAAGTTAGTCTTTTGTCTAAAAGGAATCCAAGATACCGAACTGTGTCTGAAACGGGGAGAGGTACAGAGTTGAAAAGGATATGTGGACAGGATCTGCGTCGGAGGCTAAAGATGACATGCTTGCATTTGGATTCATTGATCTTAATGCGCCAATTGTTGCACCATTGCTCAATTAGGGAGATGTGTCTTTGTAGATTTAAGGATGCTGTTTCAGGATCTAAGTGGTATGACAGGATCGGAGTAAGATAAGATGACAAAAATAAATTGGTTTTGGTGTATGAAAATGAGAGCAAAATAGTTTAAAGGACAACGTTAGTTTCTTAATTACATATAATGGCTAGGAAAATGCAATTTATTTTTTTATTCGGCTCTTCTTTTCTATTATCGGGGTTTAATTAGATATCCCCACCAGAAAAATGACAGTAATATCACTAACTGACCACCAAAAAACCACCTACACCACCTATGATGATAATATTGCTTCAGTTACGACTTATCAAATGATTATGTGGGATTCCCCACAGGTACACCTACTAACTTCGTCATCTATCTTTTGAATTATATAAACATAGGTATTTATGTTTTGAAAGATGGTAGTCTACACAGCAAAGTTGAAATTTATCATCCTAGATCGAGCATAGTAATAGTTTTTGCGCCAGCCAATATTATGACCAGAGCCCGATTTTTATACAGTAAAAAAAAGTTAAACAATGCCAAATGAATATGAAATTAGTTAAAACACTATTTCCTAGAAACTCTAGAAGTTTGCTCCTAGTAGACTAAAAAAGTCAAAGTCAGGATTCTTAAGAAAAAAATTCTGCTTAAACACAGATCAGACATAATTAGTAATAATTAAAAACACAATGTAAGATATTTATTGACCTTTTAACGACAGTGGACTCGCATATGAGTCGAGAGCCTGTCGGGCTCTTCTCTTGAAATTGCGATGTGCTTAGTGATGCAACTCTATTTTCAAATTATCTCGCGACTTTCCTAGGAGACATAAGGTAATTTTTTGTTTGGATATTAAGGAAACTTTTTTTATGACCTCAGCAGCTAACCCTTGCGACCCATACCTGACGGGCTCTTGTCTCCTTTTATACCTGTATTTATACCTTCAACAGATCTATACTGATCTTGAGTTGACAATAAAATGCAAAATCCAATAAGATCTTTTTTGATCTATTCTGCAATTTGGCACTAAAATAGATCTTTTTGCGATTTTGCTCTAAAAGTAATCTTCTCCTTTGTGACAGATTGTAATGTTATCAATGAACAAGTTAAAATAAAAAAAAAATAATAAAAATCTGTTTGTAATTTGACATAAAAAAGATCTATTCTTGTGTCTTCCTTGAGTTGATTATATAACCAATTTACGTTAAACTAAATATCTAATTATATAAATTTAACAAAGGTATCGGCATCGAACCTTTTAGTTTGTCTAACCTAAGTAGTTTAAGTGATAATAAAAGTCTTTTAGTTTTATTATTATTATCATCAATTTAATGAAAAAAAATTGAAATTTCCTTGAAATAGCCAAATATTTGTCTAGAAAGCATTAGCAAGTAATATCCTTGACGAAAAAACAAAACATTTGTGTATTGAGTCAGAGGAAGTGGTTAATTCCCTACTTTGATTCCAAGAATGATTTCCTGTTTACGGACGGCGTTTCATTTGATTATCTTATTTAATGCTTTATAGTTTGCAAGATACATAACGTGGACAATTCTCTTTGTTTACATTCTGAAATAAAGGAATAAGGTTCCTCCTAGTTATCAAATCTCCGACAACGTATGTTACATTATATCCCCATTGCTCGCTGTTGACTTATTTGATAATTTTTCGACAAAGACCTGGCTTTATCAAAAGGCTGTGCGACAGATGTACTACAGGATTGACTTTGCTGCCATCGCTTTCATGAAAAAGGTTACCGACTTTCCAAAGAAAAATAAGCATATAGGCTTATTACTACCGGAACGGACTGATTTATAAAAATCCTTTTTATTATAAATATATAATTATAAGTCTTATAATTATACATTTCAGGAATATTCTTATTTTTCTGATGAAATAACAAATATTATTTGAATATTTAATTGTATGATAATATTATTTTATTTTAATTTGTTTTTCATTCAAATAAATTTAATAATATTAATTACAAAGGGTCTCAAGTGAACGGTGGTAACTATTGTTTGTTAATTATTGATGTACACATCTTAATGAAGGTTTTCAAAAAATTTTCAAAAAATGGATGGAATCTAAAAATTTTCGGTGGAAGGAATGCACAGAATTGCCATGGAACTTCCAAAATTACATAAACTGTGAAATGGTTCCCGATGAGTAAAATAAATGTTGTTTTTTTAGTATTTCTATACTCTAAAAATTGGAAAAGCATTTTAGTGGACATTAACAAATATTTTATAATAATTGTGTGAAAACTGAAATTATTTTTTAGCCGAATTCAGGGTACATTGTACATATGTTTTAATACTTTAATTAAATTCAACAACGTATAATTCAACAACAACAAAATCTGGCCGTGGATAGCTCAGACCTGATTGGATAATGGTAGTTTTAGTTCAGAGAAGAACATAAAAATTGTTATATCCGTTTGGTACCACTGTACTTTTGGAGAAACGTTTTAATCAAAATCTAAATAGAAAAATAAAGAACTTGAAGGATGCGCGGTACTTGTTCATAATCTCTAAGTGCCCAAAATAATAACCCCTAAGTACCTAAACTACTAATAATTGCAATTTATGAATTTTATATGCGAATCGAACATATGTGCTAAAACCATTAATCAATTAATTGTATAAACATATGTATTTATGCTTTATAAAGTTTAAAATTAACATTATACGGCTCTAACGATTTTAATGAAACTTTCTTCTAATTTTCTACTTAAAAGTCTTTTAAATTTTCCTATTTTTAGTGAATTACTGAGACAATTCAAGAAAAAAAGTTATAAAGAAAAGAATATTGTTTTGGGGAGCTACCTCACCAGGTATACACCTATCGGTTTTAAACGGATCTAAACATTTCTGAGCCTATTTTTTGAAAGGTCATTAAATTTCTGACAAAATTGTTGACTAAAAGATCATCTGAATCGGACCAGTTTTAGCTGTTATACTATATATTGGTTTTTATACTTCGATTTTAATGGTGGTTCACTTGCCTGTTAACATTGCTTGTTTTATTTTTATTTATTGTTACATTCCGCATCTAGCGTCGGAACATTGCTTGTTTCATCTAAGGAATCCTACTCAAATGGTTTCACCGGTCGGTTTTAGGAAAATGAATCTATTTCAATTTTTTGTCTTTATCTAATTTTTTAATATCTTATATTTTTATCTAATAGATACATTTAGAAAAGAATAGAATAGAAAAATAATTTTATTCTGGGACGAAGTCCCTTCAGAATAACAAAAAAGTACAGAAATTAAAATTTTACATCTGGCCAGATAAAAACAAACATAACAAATTAAGATAATGATAGGTCATTAAAGAAAAGAAAAGAAAAAAAATATTGGTTATACATACTATATACAAAATAAAATATAAAAATCTATATAAAAAACTCTTGAAACCTTACTAAGATACTTAAAACTATTTACGATGTTAAAACATAAATAAACTCTTTTAGAAAAAATAAAAAATACAGAAAAAATAAATGTATATTCTTCTTAACAGTAAAATCTGTTTCTGTTGAAACAGAAAAAAAAAAAAAAAAGAGAAAAAGAAAGTCGAATCTATAATAAGTATTCAGGTCATGAGCTATATGTGAATATGGTCTTATATATAATGTGTAATTTTACATAAAAGATTAGCTGGTGCCTGACTGTTTTTGGGACAGGAATTGGAATAGGAGGGTTTTGAATGTAGATAAGGATGAAGAATGTCGAATTTTGATTGGAAGGGAATTCCAGAAACTAACAGAACGTGCAATAAAGGAGTTTTGGAACGAGGCAGACCTGTGAGAAGGAATGTAAAGGTCGGAAGGTCGAGATCTTGTGGAGAGGGAGTGGACTGAGGACTTGAATTGGAGAAGGTTGTAGGCGTAGGAAGGACGATGATTGTTGATGATATGATAGAGGAATGTACCTAGGAAATATTGTCTTCGAATGGAGGGGAAGAGCCACTCTAACTCAGTGTAATGGTGAGAGACATGGTAGTATCTCGGGGCACCAATTACAAATCTCACGCAACTGTTCATTATTCTTTTCAGTCTGTCGCGGAGCTCCACCGAGAGTCCATCATACACCACACAGCAGTAGTCAAAGTGGGGGAAGATGAGAGAGGAAACGAGGAGTCTGCGCGTATGTTGAGGTAGGAGATGGCGGAAGCAATGGAATAGTTTGAGGGTAGAGACTGTCCGTCGGGAGATGTGAGAAATATGGTGATTCCAGGAGAGGGTTTGATCAATAAATAGTCCTAAATTTTTTACAGAGGAGTAGAAGGAGATTGGCTGGTCACCAAGGTTTAGTATGGGAAAGTCCGTATAGGATCTAAGGAGGGGCTTGGAACCAATGACAATGGCCTGAGTTTTTGAAGCATTTAACCTTAATCCGTTTAATTTTGCCCAGGCACAGATTCGATCTAGGTCTGCTTGGATCTTAGTAAATGCTACCAATAGCTCAGGGGGAGAAAAGGATAGGTATATTTGAGAATCGTCTGCATAAAGGTGGTGGGAACAATGGAGAATTGAGTCATGGAGGTCATTGATATAGGAACTAAAAAGGAGAGGAGATATGCTAGATCCTTGGGCGACTCCAGAGGATAAAGGCAGGTAGGCAGATAGTGGTTGATTAGGAATGGAGACTGCTTGGGTGCGTTGTGATAGGAAAGATTGGAACCAAGAGATGGAGCTATTGGAGAAGGAGAGTGATTTTAGTTTGTTGAAAAGGATGGGATGGTTAATGGAATCAAAGGCTTTAGAGAAGTCAAGAAGTATAAGGACAGTTAGTTGTTTATTATCTATTGCAGTCTGAACATCATTAGTAATTTTGATTAAGGCGGATTGTGTGGAGTAGCCGGGACGGAAACCAGATTGGAGAGGATCGAGTTGGTTAGACTTTTCTAGGAAATTTCAAACTTGGGATTGCACCAATCTTTCTAGGGGTTTTGAGAGATTGGAAAGAATTGAGATTGGGCAAAAGTCTTCGGGAGAGGATGGATTAGGCTTTTTATTTAAAGGGAGTACAATGGCTTTTTCCAAGAGGAAGGGAATATTGAGTTCTGTAGGGAGAAATTGTAAATGAAAAGGAGAACTGGGAGGATTTCGGGGAGACATAATTTTATCAATTTGACAGGAATGCCATCTGGTCCTATGGAATTGGTGTGGGATTTCATTACTGCGGTTAGTAAGTCAGTCGGGGAAATGTAGGAGAAATAAAAGTCATCATCATTAGATGATGACTCAGGAGCATAGTTGGAAGAGGAGGGAAGAGAAGAGGTAGAGGAGGCAGAAATAAAATGTGAATTTAAATCGTCAGGTGAAACGGAAAAGAACAGTGAGGAAGGGGATCTAGAAGATTCACAGAGGGAAAGTTTGCGAAGGATTAGCCATTTAGATTTGGGATCTGGGGCAGATGACAGGGCTTCATGGAAGTAGGAAGCTTTAGCTCGCCGAATTCTTGTTTGTGTCAAATTGCGGAGCACCCTAAACGCTTGATAGTCATCTGTAAGCCTAGTACGTCTAAAGCGTCTGCGGGCAGCATCACGCCTCTTCTGCAGATCCTTGATTTCTTGACACATCCAAGGTGCAGGCCGACGGCGAAAGGTTGAGGTTTTTATGGGAGCATGGGTGTTAAGGATATTGAGGAGATTGGAAGTCAGGATCTCAACCATGGAGTCGATGGAGGAGCAGGAATATATTTCGTTCAAGTCTAAGGTTTCAAGGTCAGGTAGTATTTTTTCACGGGTGAGAGTGTCTATCTGACGGAAAGTGAAGGTTCTCGGATGAATCAGAGGGGTTTGGATATTATATGTTATTTGGATCATGTCGTGAGACGATAAGAAGGATACTGGCAGTTGAGAAGAGGAGAGGAGATTTATTTCGGAGTCTATAATGAAGAAATCTAACCAAGTGTCGGCCTTGTGGGTGTGGTGAGTAGGATAAAAAGGAACAATAAAGAGATGGAGGGAAAAAAATAGGTTTTCTAGATAGGTTTTGTCTTTGGAATTAGAAAGGAAATTGGTATTGAGGTCACCGGCGATGATTATTCTAGGATAGAGGGGAACAAAGTTGATTGGGGTTGATTCTAAGGACGGATCAAATGGAACAAGGGGAGGACGGTAGATCACTATGTAAAGGAGAGGTGAATTATTACAGGTAATTTCTACTAGAAGGTACTCCACTTGTGGATGTTCGGAGGGTGGGGAGTAATCAAGGATTCGGGACTTCAGGCTATCATGGACAAATATGGCCACCCCACCACCAGTCCGGCTGACCCGGTCGTGGCGGATGAGGGTGTAATTAGGTAAGGAGACAGATGAGGACGGAATATAGGGTTTGAGCCAGGTTTCTGAGATTGCGATGATGTGAAAAAAGTTTTGAGAAAAGTACTGCAGGAATTCATCATAATGGGCGGGAAGGGATTGCGAGTTAACGTGGCAGGTGGTTAGGATGCTAGACATGGGGAGGATTTGATGGAAAACAGTCAGAAATTAGCGTAGAGGAAATGAGGCATATATCATATTCTGAAAAAAAATTATGAAAAGTACTGATAAGCAAAATAAAAGTGAATAATGAAAAAATAAGAGAGAAATGAGAGTAAGAAAATAAACAAATTAGTAAACTGGAGCTGTGAGAAATTTTAACCAAAATCTTCAATGTTATTTGGGCACCAATGAAGACAAAAAATACTTTGAAGAACGAGAAGAAGAGATGAAACCTGTGCAATCAGGCGAAAACTTCCAGATCCGATGCCTGATTAATCAAGATTACTTGATGGCCGTCTTCTTTTCGGCAACGCACAATGCCGGCAGAGAACCATACGTAACTTATCTTCCCGGCAGCTCTCTTCTGCCGGGCTAGCCAGTAGAGGTGCCTGTTTGTTGGGGTCATCTCCTCGCCGAGATAAATTCGGTGGCAGTCGTTTTCCTGCCACCCGATATCACGCGTCGAGAAATCCCTCTTCACTTTCCTTTTCGCTATCAGGTCGTCCCTCACTGACTGCCTGACGAAATGTGCTATTACCGGCGGCGGTCGCGGGTCATCCTTCTTGCTTCTGCGGCGCTGCACGACATCCAAATCCTCCACTCCGAGCTTGATGCCCAGCCCCGCGGCTATACTGGTCACCAGAGCCGCGGGCGTCTCGCCTGCTCGCACTGGGATCCCACGGATCTCCAGCGATCTAGATAATTGACCCTGTTCTGTTTTGTTCAGGCGGATCTCTAAATCGCCCACTCGAGCTTTGAGGGCTTTATTTTCCAAAATGATCTCCTCAAAATGTTTGGCTTGGCCCTCGAGTTGTTTTTCTAATTTAGATAACCTCTCATTCAGTTCAAAGCTGAGGTCTCCATATTTATCGAGGGCTGTCTTCATATCCCTTATTTCCTCACTAACATGACTATCCAGTCTATTAACTGCTGCTAATATTTCTGATACAGGCGGTTCATTGTTTAAATTTAGTTTCTTAGTTTGATCGCAATTTAGGCACATCCATGTTTTTTTTGTGCTTCTCTGAGCTTCTATCTCTTTTTCTGTGAGATTAAAACACTTGCCGTGATAAATAACTTTGCACTTGGTACAACATAAATTGTATTTATCTTCACGGGCAATAGCGTTATTACAAATCGTGCACTGGACCATTTTTCATAATAAAAAATAACTTACAGTTAATGTCAAGTGAAGTTGATGTTGTGATCCGCCAAGCAAACAACTGCTAATACTAATAGGATTATTAGCTTAACACTCACAAGGCTCGTAGCACTCTCACTATATTTTCTTTACGTTGAGTAGCGTGAAAATACGTAAATATAAGAAGTTTTAAAGATTACGTTCGATAGTATGACACTGTTAAGAAAAGAAACAACGAAAGAAAAAACCAAAATTGGGCTCAATATATGAAATTGAAAGAAAGCTCACTGCCGTCTCTGGCCAGACTGATTTAAAGTTGTATTTTTTATTTTATTTTTTTAAATATATAGGAAAGTCTTTTAAGTGAACACAATACATTTTTAATTAAAATTATTGGGAACAATATATAAATTGTCTTTACTCTACAACTCTTTCATTCCATATAATCGGAGGGATGGAGGAGGGTTATCACTATCTTTCTTTATTCTTAATTTTATTTAGTTGTACTGTACAATGTTTATGTTTATAAAACATGTAATTGTAGTTATTTTTTTGCGTTATTCTAAAATTTAAAATACCATATTAATAAATAGCAGTAAGCTGATAGTTAACTGCAAGATTCTTGCGCAAGACCAAGACTAAGTGCGCAAGACCAAGACCAAGGCTAAGTACGCAAGACCAAGACCAAGACCAAGGACGTTGACGCAAGACTAAGACGAGACCGAGGCGGTCTTGGTCTTGGTCTTGCGTTGGGCATTACTAGTTAAAAAACAAGAAGGCAATAGATCTTACCTCTTTTCCTACTCAACCTTATTTTAACCATGCAAAACAAATTAAATATGTTGTCTACTGTTGCGTATTGGCATGCACGTGAGAGCATTGGCATGTTATCTAAGCCCCGCTTGAAACTCACCCATTATCATATTTTCTATTCATCTATCCATTATATGAATCTTAACAGAACAAGACCAGTAGACATCTTTTCAATAGTGTTACTAAAGGGGGATCCTCGATAATTAGACCCATTTTCAGAACCACTTGATAGAGTGGAATAGAGGATTCATGATTTTACCTTTTTATGGGGAAAGAGAGGGAAGGGGAGGGGAGGGCTTTAGCCTGAAAGCTCCCCCGTAGATTCGAATGTATAAAATGATATTTTTTCGAGTATTTATTGTACAAAGTTATAATAAACCTGTACCACTACAATCCATGAAGGGTCACGGGTGCAGTACTATGTGAGGAAGTACTATTTCAAGGCCAACGGTTGTGCAGGGAGGTGATGGAGCCGATATCACGCTCAACCGTCAGGTTTTCCCCTTAATTATTTTTTATTAATTAAGGATACCCACTTTATAGAGGCTGGGTATGACCCAGGAAGGTCTCCCAACCCTAGGGTCGATCCACGGCTAATGAAAAATTACTAGTCTTTAGCCGGATTCGAACCCAGGACCTTGAGCTCTGGAAGTCGGTGCTCACCCACTGAGCTACCCAGCTCCCTTAAGTGATTATAAAACAACTTAAAAACAGAACTTAAGGGAGAACTTAATATTACTCAACTTATCCCATTAAAATAAATCCGACACCTATGCCTCCATCTGGACAAACGACGCACTTGGAACACCCATTCCAGATTGAAACGACTAGAAACCGCGCGATGTTTTCGACCATTGCTATTGTCGCACTTACTAGACAAACGCTCTAAACTTCCAACTATTTACAAAAGACTCATATATATTACCAAAATAAGGCCTATCTTGACTAAACCATCAAATTCTTCTCGTATCCAATCCTTACAATCAAAAATCCTTTATAAAATCTTCAATGCTCCTTACTTTGTCACAAACAAAATCATCCATAACGACCTTAATGTGTCATATGTTTCCGATTTAGCTCAATCCTGGTACTTATCCTTCCATAACAAACTTCTGAACCATCCGAATCTTCTTGTTTCCAATCTTGCTTACTCTTCTATTCCTGATAACCCTCCAAAGCGTTTGAAAAGAAGATGGCCTCGGGACCTTCTAATATAGAAATATAATTTGAGTTCTACGAATTGGTAGTTTCTCTTCATGTTGTACATGTCATGTTACTTGTTTCATATTTACTTGTTGTATTTATCATTTAATACAGTTGTAAATTTCAAAAATAAAAATTAAGGAAAAAAACTATTATAGGTAAGTGAATGTTAATTAAAAATAACAATGTTGAATGTAACACATACAAATTCTTAGTCTAATGGTTCAATATAAACATAGTCATAACGTAACTTACTCTGAGATCACTGGCGTATGAAACTGGCCTTTCCAGTTCGCATTCTAAGAATATATACTCAATCCTTGTTTGCAAAACTGAAAATGGTGGTTGTTTGCATTGCTGATTACAGTTTATATATAAATTATTCATTTGGCATTTGTCATGATTTTATATTCGTTAAATATTCTGGATCAATCTTCGTGTTTCAATATTGATAAATTATTAGTTCGTCTATTTCGTAGTTCGTTAAAGTAAACAATTTGGTCTTTTTCATTTAAAATTGAAATAAGAATAATCATTTAATTATTATATTAGATTTAAGTCATTGAAACGATTGCAAATTTAAGATTTTAATGGAGTCGAAAATAATGTAAGGAAGAGATCGTCTAAATGTTCGGGACTCGTTAGGACTCGATTTAGGGATGAGATAACATTACATAATACTGTAAGATTATATTCCGTGCTACAGACCCCTTTTTATCGAATTATTAATATCCGCATGAAACTTTGTAAATAGTTTCATCTCATCGTAACCTACAACTATTTTATTTACGAAAACTCTTGGAATCAGGGTGTTTCCAATCTGGAGAGGGACATACTTTGTCTATTTAATTAGGTACTAAAAAATCGTAGATGCCCATTTGCTTTCTGCTTGAATCGTAAGATAATAGTTCACAAAATAGAGAAAAAAGTTGGCCTTCAAAAATATTGAGCCGTTTGGCGTGATCTACACTCCCAAATTTTCAAAATAACAAGGTTATACAGGCCAAGCGGCTCAATATTTTTGAAGGCCACATGTTTTTATTGATTTTGTGATCAAATTATCTTTCGATCCAAGTAGAAAGTAAATGGGTATGTACGAGTTTTTATTACTTAATTTAATAGACAAAGGTTGTCCCCCTCCAGATTGAAAATGCCCCAATTCCAAGAGTTTTCATAAATAAAATAGTTGTAGGTTACGGTGAGATGAAACTATTTACAAAGTTACCACAGACTATTAGGAATTGATACAAACATTAAAAAAAAAATAAGACGGAACTTGTCAGAAATTATTCATTGCCCTTTCAATAATAATAAGTTCGGTTTTTAATGAGGCAGGGGAAGAAGAAGAGAAAAGAATATCTAAAAAAAAATCTGTTTAATCGAAAAGATCTTTCATTACTCAAAAGCCACTAATATGATTTTTGCATTTGGTAGAGAATTTTATGCTTTTTTCACTAATAAATGGTTGTATTGGGGTATTTGGAGAGAGATTTTAGCTACAGGTAGTTATAGATGAAAATTTATGTTTAAGAATTTTTGTATACATGATGAAAAACTATAATGCTAAAACGTATGGTATCAGCCCATTTTGTATTAAATTTAAGACAAATGAATCCATTTTGAAATCTCTTGGTCAATAAATATCGGTTTCACAAATGAAAATAAAGCAGGTACATGCTGGTTTTGAGCCAAAAATGTCTTCCTAACCTCAAATATATTAAAAGTTAAAAAGCCCAGTGTGTGTGTGTCTGTATGTGTCGGTGTGTCTGTATGTGAACAACCTAGCTAAAAAAACGAAAAGTCGCAAGAAACTGAAATTGCGTATTTAAGATTTTTATATATGCTTGGAATGTTATAGGAACTTTTTCATCAAAATCGGTTAACCGGAAGTGGCACTTTATAGAATCGATTAAACACATATTTAAGATTTGAAAAATGACTTTACTGATTTTGATTAAACTCGGTGTATAAATGTATAATTAAGTGCTCTTTAGATCTTATCCCCATTAATGTCACTTAACAGGACTTAAATCGCTAATGTTCAAAATGTCTTTCTCTAAACTAGCATTAATTTGGTTTATTTTAAATAACTAACCTTCTCTCATTATCAAGAGTTACGAAAAAATGCTAAATGGAACTTTTGATATTTGAATATGGGAAAAAAAAAATAAAAATCCTTATCCAGATCGAAAATGAATCTCCAAAATTACTAGTCAGAAGGTATACGTATAACATGTCGTAGGAAAGCGGAGAATTTTAGAAAAAAATAATATTTAATAAATACAGTTGTAGAAAGTAACGGAGAGATATAAATAATAATTTCTGAAAAGCAATAATATTTAACGTAAATCACATCTTTTCATAGAAATTATCTAACAAAATGCAAGCTTTTTCTTAAAGACTATTTAAAATCCACGGAATCAAGGCAATGACATTGTTTAAGATATTATTTCATTGTTCTTGTGTGACTGAAGAAGTGAAATATAAAAATATTTCATGGATATGTTTATAACTTTTAATATATTTACTGTAGTTTAATAACTCTATTTCTGATATTTGATTTAAATAATTATGTTTCTATAGTCTGTTTATTCCGAAAGATCATCATGTAACCTTTTATGAAATTAAATTAATTAATAATATTTGATGAATTTTCTCTTTGTTATACCTAAACAATATCCACTTGCAATTAGTATGATGACTTCTAAAGTATCTATGACGCATTGAAAGCTAAGTATGAGTGTTGGTAATAACTATTTTCTTAAAAATGATGTACTTATTGTTTTGTCTTATGTTACATTGCATTCAATTAAACAATCTAATAAACATATTAGCTATAGTTTATGAACAATGAATATAGCATCATTATTTAAATATTAAACAGTTGTAATCTCTACTATAAAGCTATTAACATAGATGGATCTTATTAGTGCTACTGAATAATGCATAAAAATGTAAATCTCTTAATTCCATTTTAGTAAACGTTGCAATGGAAAATAACAGTTTAATAACTAATAGTCGTACAACCCAAGGATCGACCGGCGATATAATAAATCCTATTTTTACTTTCACTTAAGTATATATGTAATGTTTAGTAAGGGTAAGTATAGCGATCGAGAAAATTTGTGAATCTGAGTTCTCAACGGAAATACATGTTTTGGGATACCCTGAGTCGAAATAACCAAGTCCCGAAAAATGGTCTGTGTGTCTGTATGTTAGCAGCTCAAAAACGAAAAGTCGTAAGAAACTGACAATACGTCTCTAAGATAGGTATATGCCTTAGATGTTGCAGCAACTTTTTGCTTAAAATCGTCTAACCGGAAGTGCCGCTTTATCTCAAGGATGAAACACATTTTTACAATTTTACAATAGCTCTAACGATTTTGATTAAACTCAGCGTATCATTGTATAATTAAGTGGTCTGTAATATCATCCCGGTTCATTTAGGTCTTATGCCGTTACAGGGCTTGAATGCCTAATATTCATATGCGTCTTCCTCTAAAGCACCTTTGATATGGTTTATTTTAAATAATTAACAATCTCTCATTATTAAAAGTTACGAAAAAATGCTTAATATAACTTTTGAAAGAATTTGCTAATTGAATAAAAGAGAAAAAAAAAATGCTTACTTATTCAGGTCGAAAATGAATCTCCTGAAATACGAAAAAAAAATCTTTGACATAATAAATAGAATTTTTTTTATTGCAATGATATTAATAATTTGTTATCTGTAAGCTTTATTAAGGTTTAACTGGGTTGAAAATGCTCTTCAAACATTTTATAATAGCCCAGCATTTCCAGAAAATAATTTATATTCAAAGTATAGCGGTAAGTGAAGTTGTGTGTTACGCGCATCAGATTTATTTTTTTATGTAAATGACATCGTACTTTTAATCAACAGCTTATCAACTAGAATAAACCGTTTTTCTTTTTTAAAAATATTAATCTTGATGTATTATTAATATTAGTTTTCCATCATTGCCCCACTGTGCGGCGTCAGCGGTCTTACCTTGCAAGGAGTGATTTCGGTCCACATGGTGAATATATAATTCCGAACCACGATTACGGAATGAGAATATTATTTGGTTGTTTCAATTCTAAGGCTTAATCCTTCAGGATATTCCCTTTGACATGAAAAATAGACAAAGACTAAAATAAATAGGATAAAGGTTTAGGATTAGGGATTAAGGATTAAGATTAATGAAAATAAATTATATTGGTCACGTGGTGTACAGGTGGTTAAGGTAAGAATAGCCTAGGGTCTAACGTCCAATTCTCCTCCCCAAATTGAGGGATTAAAGTGGCCTAGAACCGCCGTTTATACCCTACTGGGATAAGTGGGGTATTATTAAAGGATATTGTAGGACAGGAGGTCATAGGGTTACGGCAAAGGGTAAATGTGATTTGATGGGGTTTATTAGAAGTTATTGTAATACTCCAGTTTCGACATCATTCTTCAAGGTTTGGGGTGTGTGATTGAAGAGTTTATTAACGGACAGGACACATGTATCATCGGCATACGTGGTAATGACAGTGTTAGGATGGTAGGGGATGTCAGCTGTATAAACTGTGTAAAGGATAGGGGCTAGGATACTACCTTGAGGAACACCATCGGACTGAGAAAAGATTGATGAATAAGCATTATTGTGATATACTTTGAAGTACCTATCAGTCGGGTAGGGATGGACAATGAGGAAGTATGTAGGTTATAGGAATTTACGGAGTTTGTAAAGCAGTTCCGGATGCATGACTTGATCAAAAGCAGAAAGACATGTGAATTTTGGAATTCATCTTTAAATATGAGCCACAGTACTCCGTAGAGGAAACAATATGCTCGTTGTAAACTGTGTACTCGATTTTGGCGCAGTCATTAGGCAACACCCGTATTAGGAATAAGACATAGGAAGATAATAAGTAAACATAAAAATACCTTTTTATTTTATTAATAGAAACAGTAGTAGCTAAGGTATATTTGTCAACTCAATTAAAAACAAAAATGAAAATAATAACTGTTGTTTTCAAATTTATTTACATGATAATTATTATTAATGGTAGTTTAGTTTTCATTATTATTGTTACTAATTTATTTCGGCATGTTGGCTTTAGATTGTAAAGACGGAACTCTTTTCAAAACGATTGTTTACTTCAAAGTGAAAATCCTCTCACATTTCTTTAAACTGCCTTTTTTTCCTTTTTTTAAATTTATTTCTTGCAGATTTTAAACCATTAACTAATATTCTATCACTTCCTTAAAGCACCGATGTCGTCCTCGCTATTTCGCTAGTTGTATCTGTAATTTAATGCATTAAAAATTGGTTTCTATCCAACAGTAAATTTGCATTATGGAAAAGCGTTTAGTACAATTTTTTTTTTAAATTTCACAGAAATATGTTCAATACTTTTTTCGAGTATAAAGTTACAGTTCTTTAAAAATTAAAAAAAAAAATATTAAAAGACATTATCCAAAAAATAAGTAATTTTGATGTTGCCACATTTATAGGCCGTGGTACAGACTCCTTTTTATAAAATTATTAACATCCGTCTGAAACTTCGCAAATAGCTTCATCTCATCGTAACCTACAACTATTTTTTATTATTTACGAAAATTCTCGGAATTGGGGCTCGGGATGAATCATAAGATAGTTTGATCACAAAATCGAAAAAAAAGTTGACCTACAAAAATATTGAACCTCGTTACTTTGAAAATTTGGGGGTGTAGAGCGCACCAAACGGCTCAATATTTTTGGAGGCCACCTTTTTTTTCGGCATCGAGTTCAATTATCCTATGATTCAAGTAGAAAACAAATGTTTTTTTAGTGGCTAATTAAATAGACTCAGTTTGCCGACCTCCAGATTGAAAACGACCCATTTCCGAGAATCTTAGTAAATAAAATATTTATAGCTTACGATGAGATGAAGATATTCAGGTAGTTTCAGGAGGATGTTAATAATTTGTTAAAAAGGGGTTTGTACCACGGGCTATTATTTTGAAATATTTTTTTTAATTATGTAGAGATGGTTGACCGTTGGTATAATGTGAGAAGGAGTTGATCGGGAGGTGCGGTAGAATATTATTTGACCGCACTCCCCGATCAACTCCTCATATTTTTTTTTTTTTTTTAAATATCAGCAAATTTTACATCTATAAACATCTCCCTCACCCGCCCTATAAAACCCGCCCTCACCCTCTGGTCCGGGAAAATCCCGTATAGCCTGAGAGGAAAAAAATCTCTAAACCTCTTTATAGGTAAGGAGAGGGAGAAATAGTGTCTTGTTTAGATTAGGCTGGCAAGTTATTATATCTAGTAACAGTTACTTATTGATAAATTAAAAAATATGGGTTAAAGAAACATGATTTATTTAATAGGGACTTTTTATACATTACCAAAAACTTTAACATACTTTTGATGAGTTACTCCATGTCCTTAGGGATTTTATCAAAAACTTCTTCATTTGAGTTTCTCTGCCTCCTTATGAACTCAGAATAAATACTAGTCTAACATAGAGCGATGTGTCCCACATTCCTTTTGCTTCCTCACTACCGAAGGTAGGGAAGCATTGTGTTCGTGCGAGAGATTAAAAAATTTTTTTTGCTCAGAATCGAAAATTTTCACTCGCGTTTTACGTTTCAGACATCAAGGATCAAATTTGATTCGGTGTCTGTCTGTAGTCAAATCGATGTGAAGGGCATATCACCTAGTACCGTTCATCCAGAGAGGTTATCTACCTATGATAAAGGCTTGTTGTGCTTCTCAGTGCTTTGTATTTTTCAAGTTTATTCTGTTAATTTTGTTGTATCGTTTTCTTCTGTTTGTGTTATTTAGTGTTTTATAGTTTTTTGAAAATAGTTTAGTTTTATTTTATGTTCATTTAGTTAGTTTTATAAACATTTTGAATGAAGAGTAAAGGTTAAGGTTAACCTTGTGGTTTTCACGAAGGTTTTATCTGACTAAAAGGCACGTTTGGAGACTACTACGTGGGTGAAACAGTAAGGTAAGTTTATATTAAATTCTTACGTCTGAAGATACGAAATTTATAAGGTGCAACTTAGGTTAGATTTTGAGTACTAAATACATTTCCTTCTATTGTTGTTTAACCATTATTTCAACGTATAAAGTTGCTAATTTTGGGTTGCGTAAGATGGCTGATGACATTGCATCAGCAATGGAGCAGGAAATGGTGGAAGAACAGGCCGTAGGGTGCCCAAGGCCTTCAGCAAAGAGGCAAAGGAAGGGATCTCCTGTCGCCCGAGAAGAATTAGATAAGGAACGTATAGATGATAGTCTTCTGCAAGATGCCCGTAGAATAAAAGAAAACATCAGGGTCTACATGAACGCAACAGACAGAAACGTGAATGCGAAGTTACAAAAACACGTTAATGGAAAAATCCAACAGTTACTAGATATAATGGAGACATTAAATGATAAAAACCATGAAAAAACGTTGTTAGTACAACGCGTGGTTAGGGACACATTAGCATCCTCAGAAATGTATGATATCATAGTAAAAACGTTAGTGGAAAAAGCAGTACCTATGGTTATCGAGGGAATCAAGACGGAACGTAAAATCATACAAAGACCACTTTCAGAACCTCAGACATCTCGGGAGCTTCCATGCGTTAGAGAACAATCGCAATTGGTCGATACTCTAATTGAGACCACGGAGAATGAAACTTTTCAAGAAGTAAAGAAAAAGAAAAAGAGGAAAAAGGCTCTTCCACCAGTGGCCAAAGAGGTTGAGGTGTCTAAACCTATAGCAGAGGAAAGTTTGGCCAAGATAATGTCCACAAATAAGACTACAATGGCCGATATTGTCAAAAGGCTTCCATTAAAACCGATGGATACTGCAAGACCAACTTATGTAACCATCACTTCTCAAGGGAAAAGTGCAGTTGACATCATCAACAACCTGCCTTCTCCAACTGAACTAGGAGTCAAGGCAAGAGTTGTACGGGCGACCAAAGCTGGCTCAGTTTTAGTTTGTGTAGATGAGGGTTCCCATGCGAAAAAAATAATTGAATGGCAAAAATTAAAAGAAGTGGGGATGGAGGCAAAACTAGCCTTAAAAAGAAAACCTAAAGTGGAGGTAAAAGGAGTTCCCCTTTCATGGACTGCTGAAAATCTAGAAAGGGTGCTATGGGAAAGGTTGGATGCTAAATCGCCCGCTATTTGTGAGAACAAAGTAGGTAATATAAAGCCATTGTTCTCATCAATGGCTAGAAATAAAATTACCAATAATTGGGTGTTAGAAGTACATCCAATGGTAAGGTATAATCTACTCAGGGAAGAGATAATTACAGGAGGTTGGTGGTCACTAACAATTTTAGATTACCCCGATGCTCCTCTGTGTCTAAGGTGTCAGGGATATGGACACACAAAAGCTACTTGTGAGGCAACTGGCATAGTATGCAAGTGGTGTGCGGCAAGTGGGCATATTGCTAAAAACTGTCCTGCAAAAGGAAATAAGACCTCACCTACATGCGTTAACTGCGTGAGGGAAGGCATTCAAACAAGCAAGGCTAAGCACCAGGCAGGAAGTCGAGAATGCCCGGTGCACATCAAGAGATCTCAAGAATTAGTGAGGAGAACTCACTATGATTAGACTTAACATCCTGCAGCTGAATATGGGCCGCCGGCATATTGTGGCTGACGAGCTTCGCGCCATGGCACAACGCTACGATATCATGGCGGTCCAGGAACCTAGCTGCCGTGGGAACAGGGTTACGGGATTCGGCCTCACGTCAAGAGTTATAGCCTTGAGCAGTGGAGAGAGGAGGCCCAGGGCTGCTATAGTGATTAATAATCCTAACCTTGACGTGATGGATCTGAGACAACACACCATGGCGGATTATGCATCTTGCTATGTTAAGTGGGGCAAGATTTCTTTCACATTGGTATCGGCATACCTACCTGTGAATAGTGATGTAGAAGAAAGCATATCCGCTATGGAGGCGATCATTAGAGAGACGAGGAATGTGATCATGTGCTCAGATACCAACTCCTGGAACACGGTCTGGGGGTCCAATATTACTGACAGGCGAGGTGCTAAAATGGGAGATTTCATAGCAAGAAATCACCTTGTTGTGATGAACGAACCCTCTGCCACCCCCACCTTCTCTGGAGGCATGGGGCAGAGTTGGATTGACGTCACGATCGCCACGCCTGCGATTACGAGGTATGTTGCTGATTGGACTCTCAGATCTGATACGAGTTCCGACCACATTGCGATAGCAATCGGCCTGGTAGATAAGCCAGGATGTTCCCACGGTACTGATAAGGGTTTTGTCACTAAAATTAATGACTGGAGTGTCTTCAGGTCCTGCCTGGAGGGAGTGATTGCAGACGAGGAGTGGGAAGCGGCAGAGATGGATGTAATCGACAATCTGGACTACAAAGTGTCCAGGATTACCAACAACATTCGTGATGCTGCCGAACACTCCCTCAAGCACCGGAAGGAGAGAGTTCGACCTGTCCCATGGTGGACGCCAGCCTTAACAGCTCTAAAAAGAGACCTCTACAAGGCCCGGCGGTCATATCAGAGGTGCAGATGCGACGAGAGGCGCAATGTACTTCGCAATGAGTACAAGTCAAAAGCCATTATATACCGAAACGCGGTTCGCTCACAAAAGCGGAAGTCTTGGGACGATTTCATCGTCGAAGAGTCTTTGAAGAATCCCTGGGGTATTTCGTACAGGGTGGCATTGGGTAAGTTATCCCCGCTGCAGACAATTGCTGCCTTGCGGTATAATAACACTCAGGCAACCACCCTTGAAGAAACTGCCAATGTTTTCATTGAAGCAATATACCCCAGAGATGATCCAACCCAGGACAGCGAAAATGATGATTTTGTGAGACGCACCACGGTATATCCAACTGGTTCAGATTTGTGCCCACCGTGGGACATTCACGATCTCCCTATTGCCGTGGATAAGCAGAAAACTAATCGTGCTCCAGGCAATAGATGCTGCGATCTTGAAGAACAGTATCATGTATATTGAAGACCGTCTGTTGAGAATTTTCAATGAATGTTTGAATATGGGATACTTTCCAAAAAGATGGAAGATCGCTGATTTGAGACTACTCTACATGGGAGGGGATAGGGACAAACAACTCCCTAATTCATATAGACCTATATGTCTCCTCCCTGTGATTAGCAAGGTCCTGGAGAACCTCATGATGACTAGTTTACGACCTGTTTTCGCTAGAGCAAGTCATCCACGGCAATATGGATCAACCAGAGGCAGAGGAACCGCTGATGCCCTGCTGAGTGCGCAGAGATGTTGAGGAGAGGGCGGAGCGGTATGTCATGTTGCTCCTTTTCGACATATCCTCTGCCTTCGACAGCGTATGGTGGCCTAGCGTTCTCCAGCAGCTGCAGAGGTACGATGCTCCCAGTAACTTATACACACTAGTACGAAGTTACCTCGAGGACAGAAATGTGAAGATCAGAGGCAATTACTACGAGGTAGAAGCTTCCATAGAGAGAGGTTGCCCCCAGGGATCGGTGCTTGGTCCTGCTCTATGGAAGCTCGTCTTTGATGAGTTACTGGGAGTGTTAGAGGAAGAGCGGTTCCCTGCCACTGCTTACGTTGACGACCTAGCTGCTGTGGTGGCCTCCAACAGCAGAGCTGGAGTCAAGAGAGAAGCAGAGCGATGCGCCGGCTTAGTCGCTAGATGGTGTGAGGGGAAGAAGATGAGGATGGCCGCTGCCAAGACTCAAGCCATCCTCCTAAAGGGAAAGACTGATAGGGCACACCCTATAACGATGTACATAGAAGGCCAGAGGATGCGTCCAAGTGAGGTGGTGACCTACCTAGGGGTTAGGTTAGGTATAGGCCTGAATATGACGCCTCATTTGGAATATCTGGCAGGTAGGGTGGCCCTAGCAATGAACTGTCTAAGTCGTGTGGGGGGCGCATTTTGGGGCCTGAGGTATCCAGCTACTATCACTATTTATAAGGGTGTTGTGGAGGGTATCCTGAGGTATGCGTCTCCCTTCTGGTTCCGAAACCTCACACTCAGACAAAGAAATAAGCTGGCATCGACTCAGAGGACTGCTCTGCTTCGGGTCACCAGAGCATATAGGTCTACGTCGCATGAAGCAGTGCAGGTCTTAGCGGGGGTGGTGCCTCTCGACCTCCTCCTGCGAGAAGAAGTGACCAGGTACGATTACAAAAGGGAGGGCTCAACACGTCTGTCGGATAACCTACGAATGAGAATTATTGAAAACCCAAATAAATGGAAAACGATTATCCGGGAGGAAACAATTGAAGACTGGAGCAGACGATGGGTGACGACTCCGAAAGGCAGTACCTTAAGAAAATACTTCCCCACCGTTGAATCTCGGTTACAGGCGAAATGGGTCCTCCCGGACTATTGGGTTTCACAATTTCTCACGGGGCATGGGGGTTTCAGAGCTAAACTTCATAGCCTCGGACATGATATAGATCCCCACTGCCCCGCTTGTGGTGTTCCCGAGACTGTTGAGCACGTGGTCACGTCCTGCACTGTTTACGACGGATTAAGAGCCAGGTTAATCAGAAGCACGGGAATTTACGTCCTCACTGAGGAGGAGTTTCCTCAGTTGGTGGGTGAGGAAAACTTCCCGCGGTTCCAAGAGTTCATAAATGGCTGGAAGACGGCGTTGGGCCCAGCTCACTTCAACCTAGGTGCCCGCAGAATGAGAAGAGGACCAGTCCCAGGAAGACCTCCGGATTCGGGAAGCCAGGCCTAATTTGGTGTAGAAGGAAAAGTGGAAGAGCTAGCTGTGTGCACAGCTTTGAATTATGTTAACTGATATTATGACAGTAGTGTGTTATTATGCATTAATGGATAACATCACACTACTGCTTACCCGTATTGCCCTGGTGGCATGGGAGGGTGGAAAAATAAAATAAAAAGTACCGTTCATCCAATCTTCATGAAATTTTCAGGGATTATGCTGATTGGTGCCTAGATGGTCCCATATCAATTTTATCAAATTCCATCCAGCACTCCCGCTTACGCACGCGCAAACATATATTTTTAGATATGCCAATATTTCAGAAAGGGCTCGTTCGATTTGGCTCAAAGTTAGATAAAAGGTAGACTTTGGTGAAAAAATAATGTAGTGTCAATTTCTTTGAATTGTGTCCAACACTTTCTCTTATATGTGCACTACTAGTCCGCTGTCCGCTGTCCGCGCATTTTCTCTGAAACTACTAGACCGATTTTTTTCGAATTTGGCTATAAATTCAGAGGTCACCCGAGGATCAT
>CAKMRH010000018.1:0-53000 GCA_928085145.1 Nezara viridula | reverse complement strand
AACTCGAAATTGAACCAGAAAATTGGAAAAATACATTAAGCGTACGAGAAAGGAAATGCCAAAACCTCGGAAAAGATAAAAAAGACCAGTATCCATTATATAGCTAAATGAATGTATAGTAGACAAATGAACAGAATATTTCAAGATGCTGCTAAAAGGGGATCATTTGCAGTTTGATGATATTAAGTGGACGATGTATGTTTATTATGTTGAAAACCACATTATTTTCGATTGCTACTAAAGGTGCACATCGGGACTATCTTCACTTTGAAGCAGGATATAGAGAGGTATATCGAAAAAGTTATAGCTCATAGTTCTCCTTTTTTTTAGTGCATTTGCAAACGCTTTTTTAAGGAATCTTATATTAGTTATAGCTCGTTATTGTTCAGGAATTGCGACATAAATTGTTCAGAGTTTGTACCATATCATAAAAAAATAGGAAATTTTAATATTGAATGTATTATTCTCCCTGCACAAAGAAAGATGGAAAGGGTGAAACCGAACTGCTTCGCACAGTTTTGCGCGTACATAGGCAACAAGTATATTAGAAAATAATATGAAAGGACTGTATTTTTTACCTTTACAAGAAAGGAGATACTAGGAAATGTAATACCCACCAAGATCCATTCCTGTTTAGAGTACCAAAGAAACCACTTTATTTTCGATTGCTAGAGAGGTATATCGAGAAAGTTATAGCTCATAGCTCTCCTCCTTTTTAGTGCATTTGCAAACGATTTTTTAAGGAATCTATAAGGAAAACGAGCTTTTCCGAAAGACAATTAGATATTATCATAATCCAAAGTGTGAGGCACTAAGAAGATAGAGAGCTATTTTTCTATTTTATGGACTTCTCTATAACCTGTCTTAAAGTGAAGGCAGTCCCGATTTTTAACTTCTCTTCCAATGTGCAACTAGAGTTTCTCAATCCATATCGCTCTGGCAATCGAAAATATTTCTTATTCCAGCTTCTACGATTCTTGAGTATAATTTCTTTGGTACACTAAACAGGAATGGATCTTGGTGGGTATTACATTTCCTAGTATCTCCTTTCTTGTAAAGGTAAAAAATACAGTCCTTTCATATTATTTTCTAACATACTTGTTGCCTATGTACGCGCAAAACTGTGCGAAGCAGTTCGGTTTCACTCGTTCCATCTTTCTTTGTGCAGAGAGAATAATGCATTCAATATTAAAATTTCCTATTTTTTTATGATATGGTACAAACTCTGAACAATTTATGCCGCAATTCCTGAACAATAACGAGCTATAACTAATATAAGATTCCTTAAAAAAGCGTTTGCAAATGTACTAAAAAAAAGGAGAACTATGAGCTATAACTTTTTCGATATACCTCTCTATATCCTGCTTCAAAGTGAAGATAGTCCCGATGTGCACCTTCAGTAGCAATCGAAAATAATGTGGTTTTCAACATAATAAACATACATCGTCCACTTAATATCATCAAACTGCAAATGATCCCCTTTTAGCAGCATCTTGAAATATTCTGTACATTTGTCTACTATACATTCATTTAGCTATATAATGGATACTGGTCTTTTTTATCTTTTCCGAGGTTTTGGCATTTCCTTTCTCGTACGCTTAATGTATTTTTCCAATTTTCTGGTTCAATTTCGAGTTTTTCTCATTTTAAGACCAAAAACAAACAATCAGTTCTGGTTTATAGAAGAACTTATAGCGTCACCCTTTCTATCTTTCTTTGTGCAGGGAGAATAATTCATTCAATATTAAAATTTACTGTTTATTTATGATATAGTCCAACTTCCGCACAAAATAAAGGAAATAAAAATTAATATTTTAATTAGTGATATATGAGGTTTACTAAATAACCCGGTTGATATTCATTATATATCGTTTAGATTAGGTATATATTATTTTAGTTTATAAACAGGTATTAATATGACTCATTTCCTTGGAAGTGTATAAAAATTTTAATTAAATCTAAGAATCAGTAAATATACAAAACATAGTTTTAAATTGCAAACGTTAAATAAAAAAATAAAGATATTTAGCAAAGTATTTTTTTATTAAGTTTTGTTATTATAATTATATCATTTTTACAATTGAGGTCTTCTTAAACAACCTACGTATAGAATAAAGGAGGTTAAATTAAAAAAATAATAATAATACATTTTTTTTTTTATTTTAATTTTTTTTTAACATATAGATTATTGCATTAATATTTGTTTGTTAATAAAACCAATATAATGTACCAAAAATGTTATTATATCACTATAACTAAGCCATATATGTGTACTGAATGGTGTGGTAGATGCCTGTAGGCACTCACGCCAGTACCGCTTTTCTGCCGCATAAGTGTATTTTCTACGGAACTGCTTAAACTTTCTAAAAAATAATCAGCGTTTTAGAAAGAAAAATATATTCTCCAGATGTTTTATTTCATCACATTTTGCGTTATTGTAGACCGTTTAATTACAAACGACGCTTGATATGTAACTTGAAAATATTTTTGTTAAAAAAATTGAATTTACTGGTGTTTTTCATAGCATAAGCCAACTATTTTTTAATATTTCTTCCTGTTTTATTATTCTATGACTATTCAGCTTTAATAAAAGACCAACTATGAGGGAATTAAGCCAAATGCTGATTCTCAGTGACCAAAAAACTAACTAAAGTCAAAGTCGTCAATCCGCCATCTTTGGGGCAGTGCGTTCACTTTTTTTTGTGGGAACATTGCCTTTTTTTAAACAAATAGTTACAAGGAACACAACGATATGCAATTTATAGGGATGTGGGAGGGGAGGGGGTGCACGGTAAGGGGGTCTGGCCCACCGTGTAAAAAAAAAGGCACTTGTAGGGTGCGTGGACTGTGATTTCCTTGGGAGTAGTTCGGAAGTAAACCTACATAAAAAGGAAAATGGTACCTAAATTTTGAATTTTACTCGAAGAGTACTTTGAATTAGACTTCGAGGCTACAACCTGATTTCTGTAAAAAGTTCAAAATGACAATTTGATTGGCTTTATATTTTTTTTGTTACCTACAACTTGGATTGATCTAGCAGACCATAAGTATATTCTCATAAAGAGTTCACCACTGGTATAATGTTTTTCCTAAGTATTGTTTAAAAATACCCTACATGTACAGAGAGACAAAAAGTAGTTGTATTTTCCCTAGGTACAATAAATAATCCTTATTAATGTATAAGCGCAGTATTCTGAGGCGCCAGATCCAATAAGATTTACCAGGGGTAGCTTCTGTAATTTTTTTTCTTATATCTTTTCTTCTTTGTGTAGCTAAACCTCTAACTAAAATATTATGCAATTTCCGGATCCACAAGTAACAAATAAGCTATTAAGCTTTTTGTATTTTGAATATGTTTTATACTAATGAAGTACTGTGTTATGCACTGACAATGAATGAACGATTCACATCCTCACCATTGTGCCAAATATACGTATATATAGTTGGATCCAATGCTTGTTCAGTCAGTATTCATTCTCTACTGGAATTAAGACGTATCGACAACACAGGTTCTTGCAAACATGCAGTATTCATACTTAATTTTCCTTGCTGTAGTTTGCACAGCACAGTCTGTAAGTTTATAATATATATTATTTTTTATTTCTTAAAGACATTTACAACTGTATTAAATAACACTTTATACATTCTGTATTTACATGACCACATTTCATGGAGCATTTCATTACGTTTTATCTGTAATATTATCTAAAACCTTCAATGGAACTTACAGTTTTTTTAAATGTTTTTTTTATTATTTCTTAATGTTATTTACGACTTTATTAAATAAATACATCTAGTGAATTAGAACATAATGTATATAATGACATGAAAAACGCTTGCTGAGTAACTACCCAATGGTAGCACTCTAATGATATGTTTACATTAGGAGATCACGGGGCCATCTTCTTTTCAGACGCCTCGGAGGGTTATCAGGAATTGAAGAGGAAGCAAGGTTAGAAACGAGAGGGTTGGGATGATTATGAAGTTTATTGTGGAAGGATGGGTATCTGGATTGGGCCAGATCTGAAACAAAAGGAACATTCAGGTCATTATGGATGGTTTTATTTGTAACAAAGTAGGGAGCATTGAGGATTTTACGAAGGATTTTGGATTGTAAGGATTGGATACGACAGGAATTCGATGGTTTAGTGGAGCCCCATATCTCAAATCCGTAAGTCGAAATAGGCCTTATTGTAGTCAAGTATATGAGTTTTTTGTAATTAATTGGAAGATTAGAACGTTTGTCGAGTAAGTGATGAAGTAATCGGAAACGTCGAGCGCTTTCGTGTCGTTTCAGTCTAGTATGAGGATTCCAAGTTAGTCTTTTGTCCAGGTGGAGTCCTAGGTATCGGATTTGCTCAACAGGGATAAGTGGGGTATTGTTAAAGGAAACTGTAGGACAAGAAGTTGTTGGTTGGTTGGTTACGATTATAATATTTAAATATTAATCTGACACTTAAGATTATAGCTATATTTGTATCCAAAAAAGTATATATCTCTATCTAATATGACACTACAACCTTCTAATTAGTTATACCTTAGTCGAATATTCTTCTTTACGCTCTCACCATTCCATTCATCACTTCAACTTTGAATTGAAAAACATCGTTGTGTTCTGAGGTTAGGTCCATGCAAAGTCGAGAGCTTCTTCTGGATCACATCATCACTGTTTTTATCTGCGTTGCCAATAACACTGATCCATAATTCATTTTTACTGCCTTGCATTCCCTTGAGGCGCTGCGCCAAAGTCTAAGTTGCACAGGTATCACACACAGGTAGTTTCAAGTTCTGACTTAATCCAAAATTCATGAGTGCCGGTGTCAACCAGAATCCACTTCCTTATTTCTAAATTCTGAATGGAAATTCCCTGACAATATCCTGCTATATAATCCAATTGGTTACCATATTTATTATTTAATTTAGGTTTCATTAACAATCAAACTTATCTTCGCTGCAGCCTCTCAGTTCCACAAGGTATTGCCTGATAAAGCTAGAAGCTGCGCCATCATCTTACTTATTGTGTCAGACCTTTTAATGTGAATGTCACAGACTGCCTTTTCCAGAGCAAGAAGATAGAAAGCATGAGTCCTCTCTTTGATGTAAATTCTTCCGATCTGTGCCCCCTTGTTTCATAACACAAATCTCCTTCATGGGTCATCTACTCAACATAATAAACTCAGTTCAGGTTCAGTGTTGTCGTAGGACAATTTCAACATAGAGGTGAAGTGTTTCGATATCGTACCCGTGACCTTGTTCCAGAATAGTCCTCGAGCAGAAGATCTGTTGTATCGTTGATCTCTTGTTTTAATATCCACACTGGTAACGTTCCAGTTTTAGTTCCATAAACGATAAAAGTCTATGGGACTGAATGCTGGATAGGAGAAGCTAAAAAACAGAGCAATAACACCATAATATTTGAAGCACTTCACTATGCCGCCCTTTTCATATGTTGGAGGTGTAATGGTTAAAAAAAAAAAAAAAAATAAGGAACCAAAAAACCAAAGAGTAATGTTTTACAAGTAGACTTCATCGCATCAAATGATTAAACGTTATAATATGGATGATATAAAGTTTCTTATTTACAAGACTTTATATTAATGAAATCAAATTTGTGGATCAATGAGGTTTTTTTAAAACGTTAATAGTTTATTGATTAAATATAATAAAGTTGTATTGATTTTTACTTCCAGGTTTTGTCAATGTCATTAAAGGAGATCAGTGATGCTTGTAAGAAAGAGTATAACTTTGATGGCGATTTAGATAAAATTAGTAAGACATATTTCTTTTTTTATATTTTTTCATAAATTCAAATTAATATTTAATTCAAGTTTTTTAGTCTAATATTCATTTTACTTTTCAGATTACGACGATCCTGAATTTCCAAAAGAAGCTAAGGTATTTGCGTTAAAATTTATTTTCGTCTTAAGGCTTTGATTTGGATTATTTCTAACAATTCTTCATCCTGGTTTACTATATTCACGTTTCTCGAACAGGAATATGTGATAATTCCTCATTTTTCCTAATCATTTCAAACATGATCTCTTTATTTTACGATGAATCTTCCTTAGGTTATTATAAGAGATCAGATTTTTTTAAATGAATAAGGATTCATAAAATTCATAAGCTACTTAAATATTAAGGTATGATTCGCCTAATGCACAAAAAATTAGATTAAAAAGATCAACAATCCTAGCAATAGTACATAGTTGCCAGTATTGTTTCTATTAAGAGAACTTTGGATGATAATATATCCATCCTGCTCTGAAGTATTTCTACTATATCACTTACGTGCCCTCACACTGGCAATGGAATGCTAAAAGTAACCGAATGTTGAAAAGCATATTCACATGCGATTTCCTTCTTTACCAATAAGTTCATCTACGAGTCATTTAGAATCGAAGCTTATACTGATATCAAAAAACTATAACATAATAATAATAACAAAACAGACAGGCATGGTGGAATGAAGATTTGGATAGCGAGATGACCTTTTTTTTTTATATATCAGGCTTTATTTTTATGTAATTTCTCAAAATACGTAATGTTTCAACTGTGTTATTAAAAAGTATGCTCCTCTACAACTTCTATAAATTCATTGTACAAATAAAAACGATATTTGATCATTATTATTCTTTAATATTGTTTCAAAATTAATTACTGAACGATTTCTAAATTAGGACCGGTAAAATTAATTAAAGATTCTAAAAATTGATAATTAAATTAAATTAGTCTGTAAATTTCGGGGTTGGCTGAAATTTGGTTTGTCCCCCATACCAACTTTTAAAAACGGCCCAACCGCATTTACAACATTTTCTATTTAGTAATTTGTTAAGTCAGTAACTGTCCCAGAATATTACCAAGATATCTCAGAAAAATTTTAAAAACTATTTCTCTAATTCGTTTAATTATTATTGTACTGAACTGTGTATAGGAATCTTTAAAAATTTATAATTTTATTTAAATTGATAAAAGAATTTTAAGTTCAAATTATAATTAATTCTTCCAAATTACAGTGTACATTGGCCTGTTCATTTGAGAAAAAGGGTGTGGTAAGTATTATTTTCTCACAACATCATTACATTAAATCAATGTTACTCAACTATATATATAATAACCTATTATTTAGATGAAAGCAGATGGATCGTTCGATAAGGAAAAGGATAAAGAGGCTGTTGAAGAAATAGTGAAAGATGAAGTGCTAAAAGCAAAGTTGATGGCAGCGATTGATGAATGTGATGTTACAGGTATGTTTTATATACATGTCGTTTATGTTCATGATATGAAGTCAACTTTTTCTGAAATATCAGAAATATTATTTTAAAATATATATTAATAATATTTCAGCGAATGCAGATAAATGTGAAGCGGCTTACGAGTTTGTAAAATGCAAAAAAGCGAAGGTAAGGTGGTCTTAAAACATTTTATTGCTTAAATAATTATCTTTTTATTAAAAAATTACCTGAATACCGTAAATTTTTGTCATATATATGTATGTGTGTTAAATTAAAATGTGTATCAAACAACTTTAATATAATTGATACCTTAATAGAATAATTTAATGCCTGCTGACAAAGACATTTTCAATCCCTCGTTCCGATCTATCACTCTCTGTGTAATATGTTTCAAAGTCAGCGAAAGATTAATATACAAAAGATTGGTTGGTATACTAACGCATAAAAAAATAATTCCCGACCATTAATTTATTTTTGTTTATTACATTCAACGAAATACCAATTACACAGTTACTAACAACATTGCTGGTGTAAATGTAATTACTAATTACATTTCATATTAAACTAAGCGGACACGACCACAGACTTATAAACGACTAACAACGGATGAAATGCTCATCAGGAGGAGACTGAAAAGGATCTGGTTGAAAGATTTTCTGATTTAAAAAAGTAAACATAGATCAGGGAAGAGGTGCTGCTGGTTTATTATCTATATTCTCCCTTGTTCCTAATGTGTCATCTTCTAACGTAAAAACAAATCATTGGCACATTCATTTCTGTGATGTTACCGCAACATTTTCGTGAAAATCACCTACTTTTTTTCATAAATTGTTTACATTTTTATAAGTTTCTCAAAAACAGCTCTGACAAATTTAATTTAATTCGGAAAATAATAACTTCAGCCTCAATAGCATATTTAAATAATTAACTGGATTACATTTAGTAATAGATGAAAATGGGGACGGCCATAGAGTTCTTTGTTCCAAATCGTGGGTTCAATACCCAACTGGGTTAGCTAATTTTTGTTTTTTCGGCGACCTTAAGAAATTAATTTTTACACTACCACTCCGGTAAAAATAGGGCAGCAATATATATTTAAACACCAGGAAGTGGCAATCAGAGCTACGAGGCCCATTTGTTTTAATTATCCACTTCCAATGATTATTTCATCTTATTTTTTTCTGAATAGATGTTAGGATTATATACCTTACGCTTAAATAAATTATATAATTTATATTTGTTGCAGGCTGGACCACATTGAATATGAAGACGGAAGGCTCATTTATTTTATTAGGTTATTCCCTCTTACATGTAGTCGAATATATAAATAAAAATAATTATCATGTACATTAATATATAACATATACATTGTTTTTTAATCTTTAACAATAAATATTAACTTTATGTCGAAAATATTGTAGTTGTCAATAAATCCTTTAATCTTACAATATTATTTTCTTGATATAATCGGTAGGTACTTACTTATGATTATGGTAGGTAACTAACCTCTAATCATGAATTCAGTCCTGCGCATGCGCTAGTATCTAACAACCAACCTGCTACATCGTCCCTCGCAAGTATCTTAATTATCAGTGAATTTGTGAACTGTTATGTTAAAAAATCAGTGTAATTAACAATTATATAGTTAATTCTTGAACAGAACCATAAACACGGTGAGTAACCGCTTTTTTATTAATTTTGAACAATAGTGTAAACAACCATAGAATTAGATAGAGTGGCCCTTCTTATCTGCAGTCCCCCCACTTAGAGCCCGGCAGTCTCAGTACCTGTAGAGTTTTCTAAGTAGCTGGTTCATATCACTCGGCCCTCTATCGGTCTGCGTAATTTTTACGTAAAAAAAAAAAAAAAAAAAAAGCTTTTTCAATAGTCGTTGACATGAAATGCGATATTATCATATGATAATGTCTAGTAAGAACAAAAGATCGAGAAGCTTAGGCAATAATAGTTCTCTAATTCGCCAGAAAAGCAAAAGCCTAGGCGTTCTAACAGAAAAACACCACCATCTACACCTGACAGACCAAATGAACCACAATCTGGTACCACTAAATGGTAAATAGTAAATTATGACCACCGAAGCAAACATTGAAACAGATGAATCACCATTTTTTACTCCTAACCCATACCAACTACTATCTAATACTCCAGAAGAAACAATGGAAATACCATCAACTCCCAGAGAGCCAAACCACCTCCAATATTTATAAAAAATATAAAAAATTTTCCGTTATTTTGCCAGCACTTAAATAAATTACTTGACAATGGTAAATACACATGTCAAAGTCGAATCAATGACACCAAGTTAATGCCAGATTCCCCTGAATCATATAGAAAAATAATAAAATACTTGACTGATACAAAGGCGGAATTCCATACATATCAGTTATTCCAAGAGAGAGCACTAAGAGTAGTAATAAGAGGCCTCCACCCATCAACTCCACCTGAGGCAATCAAAGAAGAATTGACAGAACTGGGTTTCAGTGTCCGCCAAATTATCAACTTACGTAAAGATAACAAAGAGCAACCAGGTACAAACAACAAAATAGCCCTACCACTTTTTTTTGTTGACCTAGAGAGCACCACTGGGGTTGATAACATCTATAAATTAAGACGCCTGTACTATACTAGTATATTTGTCGAAAAACCATATGTAAAACGGGAAATAGTCCAATGTCATAATTGCCAATCATATGGCCATACTAAAAGCTATTGCCACCGCTTACCGCGATGCGTGAAGTTCGGGCAACAACATAAGTCGGAAGATTGCAGTAAGTCCAAGGAAATTCCTGCGGTATGCGCATTATGCCATAAAGATCACCCTGCAAACTACAAAGGATGCCAGACATATAAAATCTTAAAATCAAGATTACAGACAGCACCTAGACATGAAGAGACTTACAGGACTCCCAGACCACCAAGGCAACCCTCAAGATTTGCAAACAAAGAAGTCTCTTATGCACAAATGTTAGGAGAACTAGAACAGCATTCTCAACCTCAGGCCCTGCCGCAAACTCAGCCATTACCTCATGGTTCACCACCCGAACATAATAACACCCAAAAATTCAGTCCTCACCAAATATCCTAAATTCCTCCCCTTAACAATTCCAATGACCTTACCAGCCTCCTTACATCATTCCTCTCCGAAATCAAATCCCTTATCACCCCGCTCATTACCTTACTTACAAACGTCATAGCCAATCTTATTCCACCGCCAAGAATTCCTTGAATGTCCTCAATAAAACCCCTCTCCATTCTCCTTTGGAATGCGAATAGTGTTCGAAATCATATTAACGAACTAACTTTTTTTCTACAGGACAATAACATAGACATAGGCCTAATAACTGAGACCCGACTAACTAACAAAAGACAGTTCAACATACCTGGCTACAAGATATATCGAACTAACCACCCTGATGGAACAGCACATGCTGGCACTGCTGTCATCATCCACCAATCCCTCTCCCATCATTTTTATCCCCTACCAGTTCACGATTTCCTACAAACCTCAGCAATAACTATCGAAACTTCACTTTTTCCTGTTACAGCTGTCGCAGCATTCACTGGTGGTCAGTTGCTCTCCACCTAAAAAACCAATACCTGAAACTAACTTAATTTCCTTTCTTAATTCCCTAGGACACCATTTCCTTATAGGTGCAGACCTTAATGCCAAACATCAGCAATGGGGAGCCAGAACCACGAATTCCCGCGGGCGAACATTGCTGTCTGCTCTTAATTCCCATAATAGCAACATCCTTTCTCCTGATACTCCTACATACTGGCCAACAGATCCTAACTGTAATCCTGACCTCCTTGACCTCTTCATTCACAAAGGCCTAGGGCCGCTAAATTTTTCAATTTCACGGCTCGATGACCTTTCCTCAGACTATAGTCCGCTGAACCTAACCCTTTCGGCATCGCCTATCTCCAAATTATCTCCTCCCTCATTCATCAGAGGCCCAGTCAACTGGAACCTTTTCCGCCAAACAATAACAGATGCTATAGACCTCAGAGTACCCCTAAAAACTCCTCAAGACCTAGATAATGCAGTGAGTTCCTTCACCACCTTGATCCAACAAGCAGTCTGGACTGCATCCTCACCACTCCCCTCCAAAAAATCCCTCAAAAAGAATCCCTTTCCCCAAAACCTTACTGACCTCATTAAATCCAAACGCCAATCTAGGACCCTCTGGCAAAGAACCAGGCATCCTGAAGATCGGAAATTATATAATTACTATTCCAAACAGGTTAAAAAAGAACTGACGACCTTTAGATCCCAATCCTACAATTAGTACCTTTCCTCCCTCTCTACCGATGACAACTCCCTCTGGAAAGTGACCAAAAAAATCCTTAAATACCAATCTATTTCCCACCCACTCCGACGAGATGATGGAACCTGGGCTTCGTCAGATGAGACTAGAGCTGAAGAATTTGCCAAACATCTATCCAAAACATTCACTCCCCACACCAAACTCCATCCCACCCACACTGCTGAAGTTAATGAACTCCTCTCTTCTCCGAATCCTCTCTCCCTGCCTCCTAAAGCTGTCAACCCCTCTGAGGTCAAATTCCATATAAACAACCTGAAACCTCGAAAATCCCCTGGACACGATTTCCTTACTTCCCAGATCCTTAGACAACTTCCCAAAAAAGCAATCATGTTCCTCACATACCTGTATAACTGTACCCTCCGCACGACTCATTTTCCTCTCATATGGAAACACTCCGTTATTATCCTCTTCCCTAAACCAGGTAAACCTGTTAATAATACCTCATCCTATAGACCAATAAGCTTACTTCCGATCCTCTCGAAAATCTTTGAAAAAATCCTTCTCAATCGTATCCTACCCATTCTCGAAACCCACAATATCCCCTCCCATCAGTTTGGTTTCCGCTCAAGACATTCCACTGTTCAACAAGGCCTCCGCGTTGTTGACCATATATCCTCTGCGTTTGAAAACAAGCAATATTGCACTAGTGGCTTTCTGGACGTAGCGCAAGCTTTCGACCGGGTGTGGCACGATGGCTTGCTTTTCAAGCTCAAAACCTATTTACCCCAATCCTTGTATCTAGTCCTCAAATCCTACCTCTCAAATCGTTCCTTTCAAGTCCGCTGCGGCACTGAATTCTTCAACTATTATCCAGTTGAGGCTGGTGTTCCACAAGGCAGTGTCTTGGGCCCAGTTCTCTACATCCTTTTCACAGCTGACATTCCAACCCATCCTAATACCCTTCTAGCAACATTTGCTGATGATACCGCCATCCTTTCTTCCCACCCAGACCCTGAAACAGCATCCCTAAACCTTCAAAGACACATCTCCCTAATAGAGCAATGGTGCAACAATTGGCGTATCAAGATCAATGAATCCAAATGCAAGCATGTCACCTTTACCCTCCGACGCAGATCCTGTCCACATATCCTTTTCAACTCAGTACTTCTTCCCATCTCAGACACAGTTCGGTATCTTGGACTCCTTTTAGACAAAAGACTAACATGGAACCCACATACCAGACTTAAAAGACAAGAGCTTAACCAACGACTTGGCCAGTTATACAGACTATTTAACAGAAAATCTAACCCCTCAATTGAAAACAAACTATTAATATACAAGACCATACTGAAACCCATCTGGACCTTCGGACTTGAACTGTGGGGAACAACTAAATTATCGAACATCAAACGCATCCAATCCTTCCAGTCTAAAATCCTCCGTATAATAGTCAATGCTCCTTACTATGTTACGAACAAAACCGTACATCATGAACTTAACATCCCTTATGTCCTTGACGTTATTCCATCCCGATTATCAAATTTTCATCAGAACCTAACCTATCATCCTAATCCCTTAGCACAATCCTTATCTAGTTCCAGTCATCCCTACAATCCTCCTCGAAGGTTGAAGCGGCAGTGGCCTCGAGATCTTTTGTAAAGACGTCATTGGAGTTCTGGCAATGGCCAGCTTCTCCACTCAAGTCATGAGCGTATGTGGCTTTAGTGTCCTCTCTCAGTCTCCACTGGATTCCCATTCTAGTGATGCGACTGAGAGAGAAGCGCTGGAATCTCTTGGAGTCTTGCCTTGTCCTCCACACGTGGGGGAAAAGACCCGACTCGGAGCTCCCTCGGCTGACTGTAAATATTGTAAATAAGTTTGAATGTGTTTTTATTTATTATTTTTTATTTATTTATTTTTTTTATTTTTTAGTTTTCAATTTAATGTTATATCAGTTTGATTTATTCTGTTACTCCAAGTTTTATTTTATTTTATTTTCTTATAATCTTGTATATATGGTATGATTGTACTTCATTCATCATAAATACTCAATGCCCTTAATTAAGGCAAAATGAATTTTTTCTTTCTCTCAATAAAAAAAAAAAACATGAATTATTACGAGGATGAGAAAGTGTTTGTGTAAACGTCTTAGAAAGAGAGAGAATCGTTTTAATCTTAAGACCTTGACAAACCCGTACATTTCTTCACCTCCACCATTCAGTCGAAAGTATGGACAAATCATTCCTCATGAACCCATAAGAAAAATAATATCAGGCTTTATTTTTATGTAATCTCTCAAAATACGTAATTTTTTAACTGTGTTATTAAAAAGTATGCTCCTCTACAACTTCTATAAATTCATTGTACAAATAAAAAGGATATTTGATCATTATTATTATTTAATATTGTTTCAAAATTAATTACTGAAACATTTCTAAATTAGAACCGGTAAAATTAATTAAAGATTCTAAAAATTGATAATTAAATTAAATTAGTCTGTAAATTTCGGGGTTGGCTGAAATTTTGTTTGTCCCCCATACCAACTTTTAAAAACGTCCCAACCGCATTCACAAAATTTTCTATTTAGTAATTTGTTAAGTCAGTAGACTGTCCCAGAATATTATCAAGATATCTCAGAAAATTTGTAAAAATTATTTCTCTAATTCGTTTAATTATTATTGCACTGAACTGTGTATTGGAATCATTTAAAATTTATAATTTTATTTCTATTGATAAAAGAATTTAAAATTCAAATTATAATTAATTCTTCCAAATTACAGTGTACATTGGCCTGTTCATTTGAGAAAAAGGGTGTGGTAAGTATTATTTTCTCATAACATCATTACATTAAATCAATGTTACTCAACTATATATATATAATAACCTATTATTTAGATGAAAGCAGATGGATCCTTCGATAAAGAAAAGGATAAAGAGGCTGTTGAAGAAATAGTGAAAGATGAAGTGCTAAAAGCAAAGTTGATGGCAGCGATTGATGAATGCGATGTTACAGGTATGTTTTATATACATGTCGTTTATGTTCATGATATGAAGTCAACTTTTTCTGAAATATCAGAAATATTATTTTAATATATATATTAATAATATTTCAGCGAATGCAGATAAATGTGAAGCGGCTTACGAGTTTGTAAAATGCAAAAAAGCGAAGGTAAGGCGGTCTTAAAACATTTTATTGCTTAAATAATTATCTTTTTATTAACAAATTACCTGAATACCGTAAATTTTTGTCATATATATGTATGTGTGTTAAATTAAAATGTGTATCAAACAACTTTAATATAATTGATACCTTAATAGAATAATTTAATGTCTGCTGACAAAGACATTTTCAATCCCTCGTTCCGATCTATTACTCTCTGTGTAATATGTTTCAAAGTTAGCGAAAAATTAATATACAAAAGATTGGTTGGTACACTAACGCATAAAAAAATAATTCCCGACCATTAATTTGTTTTTGTTTATTACATTCAACGAAATACCAATTACACAGTTACTAACAACATTGCTGGTGTAAATGTAATTACTAATTACATTTCATATTAAACTAAGCGGACACGACCACAGACTTATAAACGACTAACAACGGATGAAATGCTCATCAGGAGGAGACTGAAAAGGAGTTGGTTGAAAGATTTTCTGATTTAAAAAAGTAAACATAGATCAGGGAAGAGGTGCTGCTGGTTTATTACCTATATTCTCCCTCGTTCCTAATGTCATCTTCTAACGTAAAAACAAATCATTGTCAGATTCATTGCTTTGATGTTACCGCAACATTTTCGTGAAAATCACCTACTTTTTTATATAAATTGTTTACATTTTTATAACTTTCTCAAAAATAGCTCTGACGAATTTAATTTAATTCGTAAAATAATAACTTAAGCCTCAATGGCATATTCAAATAATTAACTGGATTACATTTAGTAATAGATGAAAATGGGGACGGCCATAGAGTTCTTTGTTCCAAATCGTGGATTCAATACCCAACTGGGTTAGCTAATTTTTGATTTCTCGGCGACCTTAAGAAATTAATTTTTACACTACCACTCCGGTAAAAATAGGGCAGCAATATATATTTAAACACCAGGAAGTGGCAATAAGAGCTACGAGGCCCATTTGTTTTAATTATCCATTTTCAATGATTATTTCATCTTATTTTTTTTCTCAATAGATGTTAGGATTATATACCTTACGCTTAAATAAATTATACAATTTATATTTGTTATAGGCTGGACCACATTGAATATGAAGACGGAAGGCTCATTTATTTTATTAGGTTATTCCCACTTACATGTAGGAACTTACTTATGATTTTGATAGGTAACTGACTAATCATGAGATTATTACGAGGTTGAGAAAGTGTTTGTGTGAATGTGTAAGAAAGGGAGAGAATCGTTTTAATCTTAAGACCTTGGCAATCCCGTACATTTCTTCACCTCCACCATTCAGTCGAAAGGATGGACAAACCATTCCTCATGAACCCATAAGAAAAATAGTTTACTCCAACACCTCATAGACCCAATCCACACCAAACACAGTGCCAGATTATTATGGCAACGTACCAAACACCCCATCGATCGCCGCTCCTACAATTATAATTGTAAACTATTAAAGCAAGAATTATAATCCTTCAGATCCCAATATTTTGATACCTACCTTACTTTTCTCTCTGTTCACGACAATTCCCTCTGGAAATCCACCAAAAAAATCCTTAAATCCTATTACATTTCTGACCACCTTGAGATGCGATGACTCCTTGGCAGTGTCTGATGAAGACAATGCTGAGGAATTAGAAGGAGTCAGACACCTCTCCAGTACATTTACTTCCATCCAACCCATACCGCAAAATTAGAAGAATTCTACTCTTCACCGATTCCACTCTCCTTACCACCTAAAGCAGTTAATCCATCTGAGGTCAAATACTTTTAAGCAATATCATTCCTCGTAAATCTCCTAGATACGACCTCCTAACCCTCCAGATCCTTTGGAAACTTCCACCTAAAGCTATCATATTCCTTACATATATTTTTAATGTCATCTTAAGAACTACCCACTTTCCTCTCCCTTGAAAACATTCCACCATCGTCCTTTTCCTGAAACCAAACAAACCTGCCAACAATACATCATCCTATAGACCAATTAGCCTACTCCCAATATTATCAAAAATGTTTGAAAAGATCCTACTGAAAATAATCCTACCATAATAGAAACCCATAAAATTCCTACCCATCAATTCGAATTTCGTTCCAAACATTCCTCTGTCGATCATATGTCCTCAGCCCTAGAAAAGAAGCAATATTGTTCTGGTGCATTTCTGGACATAGCACAAGCTTTTGACCGGCTATGGCAATCAGGACTGCCTTCAAGCTTGAACTTTATCTACTATAGTCCTTATATCTAATACTCCAACCCTACCTCTCTGGCCCCTCCTTTCAAGTTCGCTGTGGTACCGAATTCTCCAACTGCCATTTTTTTTGGGTCCTTCCCTACCTTGCCTCTAAGGCTATACCGGGTTTTCTCCAGCCAGGGAGCGTGGGCGGGGATTTAAAAGACGCCCCGGCACCCGGACGTGAACTCGTGACTATATTTTATCTTTTTATCATATATGAGGTTGCCAGGCAACGAAAGTGCTGTGCACACACGTTATCCCGTTCGGCAACCCCTCCTTCTCCGACTGCCATTTGTCAATTGTCCGACTGTTAATTGAGGCGGGAGTTCCACAGGGTCTTGGGTCCCATGTTTTATATCATCCAAATCTTCTTGCACAATTCCTATCAAGCTGGGTGCTATCCCTATAATCCTCCAAGAAGGTTGAAACGGCAGTGGCCTTGCGACTTTTTATAGATTGCATATATTGGAGTTCTGGCAATGGCCAGATTCTTCACTCAAGACATGAGTGTATGTGGCTAAAGTGCTCTCAATCAATCTCCGTTGGCTTTAGTACCAGTGATGTGGTTGAGAGAGTAGCGTAGGATTCTCCTCGAGTCCAGCTTTTCCCTCGATAGTTGGGAAATAACTTCCTCCGAGTTCCCTCGCCTGATTGTAAATAGTGCATATAGGTATGCATATGTTTTTTGCTTAGTTTTAGTTTTCTTATTTTTAGGTTATTTTATTTTATTTTATTTATTGTATATTTTTTTTATCATTATTTATTGTTATTCTGCTTCTGTTTATTTTATATTTTGTGTACATGTAGTGAAAATGTTATTATATCTCTCTATAACTATGTCTATGTGACAGATTGTTGTAATTTCAATAAATAAAAAAATATCTTAATTAACATTTTTTTTTTTACAATACTACATTCTGCCACATTTAAGAACATTAGCAGTAGTGGTATAGTAGCTCATTCAGACTCAATGTACAGTAATTAAAAAAACAAAATAATAATAGTAACAATTAATCTATATAAACAAAATGAAACTAAACTAATCTAAAAAACTTAAACTAAAATAACAACATAAATACACACATTCATTTATACAATATATTTAATACAATGTATTTCATTTCTGAACATGATTCAAGGCTCTAAATTAGCAAAGTTACATATTCTATTTTACTACTCTATCTTTGGGGTTTGGTTGAAAAATTCACATTTGTCAATCTAAACGAAATTAATTACTTGCTAAATCTGGTAGCTCATGCAATCCCTAAACCTGATATAAGTTTTATGTACTACGTAATTATGTACCATTCCAGTCAATTTCACCTATTTATAAATAAAAACCACCTTTATTTATAAATAAAAACCACAAAAACCAGTTTCAACCACTTAATTTTTCAAATTTTAATGTATCAAGTATATATATTTTATGTGTTTTAGTTGAGTTCTTTAAGGATAGCTCTTTTACTTGTATGCAATGAATTAAAATGAGTCAGACATGAAGTTATATTCATATTATTTCATATTCATTTTATTTCATATTCATATTCATTTCAGAAGCTAGGAATTGTTTTGGATGAAAGATTTAAACTCGAAGGTTGGAATGACTAAATTGTTTTGTATTTAAAGAAGAATATTTAGCGTAAAACATTGATTTTTTTTTTTACGAAGCACGCTTTACTTTTTTTTACTATGAAAAACAATCACAATTTATATTTTTCGCATGTTCCAGCATTGTGTGTCAATTCGGCTCCAAGAATAATTAATTTAATTGTCAAAAATGGCACTTAGATATTTAAAAAGTTTAGCCGCCCTTGCCCCATTGTGCGACGGGGAGGGGATGGGACTCCCATGTTGCCGTTTGCAGTGTTGCCGTTTGTATGAGGATCCTCGTATTTGTACGAGGTTATGGCGTAATGTACGAGGTACGAGGATAAATCAGCCTCGTACCTCGTACATAAGTTTTGCTGACGTATACAATGCAAGGTTATATTTTTATGAATGAAGTTTAGCATTGTTTTAAGGTTATTTTGACTGTATTATTATTTATATTGATATGAAATACTGAACTTCTTTTGCTTTCTAGACATATCAATTGAAATTATATCTTCTTTAATTAGAGTATAATTATTATTTCCTTCATAAACCCACCCATCATGGGAGGGTGAAGAACTGTGGAATGTGGGAAAGAAGGGTCGACGAATGCCACCCCTGCCGGAGTATCAGGATGCCAGATGCCAGAGGAGCATTTTCAGGATAACATCACGCGTAGGGCTATAGGGCGAATATTAATACACTGAATAAGTTCCCTAATATCTCATTATTTATTTTCCTTATTTTTGATTTTATTTATAACTGACAAGCTGCTGACATCACGTAAAAAACAAAAAAATATTGAATAATGCTTATATAATGTGAGAGTATTATCCATTTCACGATGAGAATTTATTTCAAATTAATTTGCTATACTGCACATTGGCGGTTAGTTACGTTATACATCACAAAAAATTATCCTTCAGTTATATAATTATTCACTTTAGTTGAAATGTATAACTACTAAATGTTTTAACTAAAACAAGAACATATGAGGATTTTTTAATTTCTGCAAACTAGTTAAAACAGAACAATATAGTCGAGTTTTCTCGGTCATAACGAGTGTGTCATTATTAGGGTATTTAGTTATTAATGACTTCATTAAGTTTTTTTATGATTTTTACTTTCCTAGCTTTAGTAGGTAAAGAAGTTATTGCGATCAGGCCAAATTTCTGATATGCGGTTTCAGAGTCCCCTGAGTCCGAAAAACACATATTTAGCTATTCGTCTGTCTGTCTGTGCCAACATTTTCTCGGGAACTACTGAATCGATTTTGTTGTGTCTTTTTTATTTTGATAGGTTTTGACTACTGATGCTTGTGACTGAATGCGCAATTGCTTGTTGTCGTTTTTCTATGTTTTTCTATAGACTGTAGCGTGAAAACGGATCTAACGATTTTGATTAAACTTTCCTATAATGTTCTAATAATTGTCCTTTAAATTTTCGTATATGAACTAAATTCCCGAGAAATTTGAGAAAAGGAAGATATAAAGAAAGGAAAAATATTTTGGGGCCTAACTCGCTAAGTGTATATTATACGGTAAAATTTATAATATAATTTTTGAAAGGTAATAAAATTACCAACAAAACGAACAAAAAAATCGTCGGAATGGAACCAGTATTAACGATGATACATTTTATTTTATTTTCTACACATGTTTTAATTTATTACTTTCCTTCTTATACTAGGAAAGGGAAGTATTTCAATCGGATCAAAGTTCCTATATGCGGTTTTCGACGGATCTAAACTTTTCAGAGTTCCCTGAGTCCTCTCGCTAAGTGTATATTATATACACGAAAAAAACACCGTTTAGTCTGTTTCCCCCATGAAATGAAATTCCCTACAAAACTATATAAAAATCGTACATTTTGGACAACAATTAATGAAGTTACAGCTATTCAATTTCCACTGGAAGATTACGGATTAATATCCTGGTGTCAGAAAGAGATGAATGAGATGAAAAAGATGACTAAGTGAAAGTCAGAAAATCTGTTAGTCGCATCACACAAGCTTCACTATTTCCTCTACTTTCAACAGAAATTATTGTTTGACAAAATTAAGCTATGTCAAAAAGTTTGATCAGCAATATTAGATAGTATTGAAATTGTTACACATATCTACCTTAAGCCGGTTTACATTGCTCTAGTTTATCAAATTTGAGTTCTACCAATGGGTAGTTTCTCTTCATGTTGTACATGTCATGTTACCAATGTCACATTTACTTATTGTATTTTCCATGTAATACAGTTGTAAATCTCAATAAAATTAAAATAAAAAAAAAGGTTTATAAACAAATCGTACTCAAATCTTTTCTTTGAACAATTGTCAGGAAAATAAATGTTATTCAATTATCATGAACATATGTTAAGATACAAAAACATTTCTGAAATAGGTAGAAAACTCATGTGAGTGGACACACCAGAATTTTTTTCAATCTCTATTTATTTCTCTTTAAATTAAATAGGCAGCTGTAAAAACCAATATCCTCACCACAATTCTATTTTATCCCCTTCTTCTAACTTTACTAATATAGTTTATTGTTCATTTCTAACTGAACTTAATAACAGTATCACCTAGACGTTTACATAAATTAAAAATATTTTAATATAATTTATCAATCTATTTTAAGAGAGGGTAGAATGACGTATCCCGTCGCTAACTGAGTATCAGGATACCAGGTCATAAGGGAAGCACGAATTTCCGCCCTACTCCACCGCCTAAATCTAAATCTACAAGCCAGTGGGTGTTTTCAAAACTATTTTTCATTTTTTAGGGTGTAGGTAGGGAATGCAATATTTCCTGAATAAAAATTTTCACAATTAAATCATGGTTTCTCTGGTGGATCTAGAGAGGGAGGAGCTTTCGTGCTAAAATTCTCTCCCTCCCCCCCCTTAAAAATAGATTTTTTTTATTGGCCCATAATGGTTTCTATTGAATGACCTGATATCAATACTTAAACAGTATCAATATGTATAGAACAGAAACATTTTATTGGCTTAATATACATCGTAGAAATGGAGTCTGGCCCATTTAGTGTTAGTAGGGATTAGTTTTATAAGTAAAAGAAAATAAGTAAATAAGTATAGTACAATAAGACAAAAAACAAAAATATTTTTATATGACAAACATCATAAATAGTTTTATTATTTCAAATATTTTCATATTTCAAATATTCCCACATTTTATATATTCCAAATATTTTTACTATTGATATATAAATATTTTTATACAATATATATCATAAATAAGATATCATAATGAATAAAAATACATGTATACCAAAGAAGGTTTACTAAGCAGAACACAACTAAGCAAAACAAATAGCAGGGATCTTAGGATTACACATGTAGATACAAATAATAATAATTTTTAAAAGGCACCCAAATTATGAATAAATACACGTACGACCACGGACACATGAACACATGTCTGACCTAAAGATGAGAGTTTGTACTAGTATTGATAGAGTCACAAACACTTATAATAAAATAAAATATTTTATTCAACAAGATTTTTTAAATCTAACAAACACTCCAGTATCAAGTGCTTTAGACCGTTATTGATAAGTTGGCCGCACCACTTGCAGACTTCGTTTGTATTTATAACGTACGTAATGTTCCCATGGAGCAATTTTCGATGCTCACTACCCAATATGAGTTCTTTTTAAATTATAAATCATATACTCTTAATAAACGTAAGCACCTGCCAAGAATGAATTATCCAACGATTTTCGCTATAAAATATTATCATTTTTGTAATAACATTTTTTTTTTGTTACTAGTCTTTCAAGGACCACTTATATATCATTTTATTTATTTCCAATATTCTTTTCTTCTACTTAGGTGTATTATTTTTTTTTTTTTTTTATATTCAAGCCAACATTACATCGATGTTTTCGCTTCAAAATCCTACTACGACGTTTCGGCTCGTCGAGCCATTTTCAATTCTAAAACAATTTTTCGATTTACAATCATATCTTATATTATTTTGATAATTATATCAATTATTATTATATCTAATCATTGATACCTTCGAAAAAGCTCACCTATTTCAAAATATTAAATTTTTATAATTACCTATCATGTACTTTTCCATTAAATTTCTTATGTAAAATAGATTCGTCTTCTCATGTTAATTTTTAACTATTATACCACGTTATTATTATAAATAATATAAATAACGTTATAATAATATTTAATATTAATAAATAATATTATATAACCATATTATGTGTGTCAGCCCACATGTTGTCAATTTCATTGTTATTGAGAGCCTTGTTAATATTATAGTAGTGAGGAAGATTAGATATATATATGTATATATATACATATATATATATATATATATATATATATATATATATATATATATATATATATATATATATATATATATATACATTTTTATACATCAGAATAGAAATACTTAAATTCCACCATGAGAATGATAAAAAATGATATACAAATGAAGCAACAAATACAATAATACAAAGAAACAGTAAGGGATATTATGTGTAAATAGACAAATGTAATATTTGTGACTGGAACTTCGAGATGTATAATTATATAATATGTAATGTTTCTCACAGCTTTGCTGACTTAGGGTGGTTCTTCCCCTCCTTCCAAAGGCGATATTTCCTGGGCACATTCCTTTACCAAATAATCAATAATCATCGTCCGTCTTACGCATACAATTCAAGTCATCAATCCATACCCTCTCCACAAGATCACGTCCCTCTGACCTTTACACCCTTTGCCACAGATCTGCCTCATTTAAACATTCCTTTGTTGTACGTACCAATGCATTCTGGAATTTCATCCCACTAAAAATCCGCCGTGTACCATCCTTATCCAGATTTAAAACCCTCTTATTCCAATTCCTGTTCACAATTCAATCGGACGCTGGCTAATTATATACTATGTAACAAGATTTTAATTTTCTTTATACATTCTTTTTTTTTTCTTCTGATTTGAGTATGAAACAGAATTTCGATCACCTTTCAAAAATTATTGTGATTAGGTATATTTTTTAAAAATGTTTTTCTTAATTTCTACTTTTCCTATTCATAATATTGTATTTCTTTGAAATATGTTGTATTTTAAAGTATTTTATTTTTACTTAACTCCCACACACTTCTCTCTATGTATATATATACATATATACATTTTTTTTTCTCCTCGCAATCTATCGCTTCATAGGTAGATAACAATACTTGGATAGTTTTTACAATATCTATATATTTTTTTCACTTAAACTTCTTAAGGAACTGATGTAAATCATTTATTTACTCTATTTTGTGTTTTATATTTATATTTTATCACTAAAATGGTTTGCCTATAAAACTCATTTAGCGTTTCTTTCTAATTTTAGTTAGTTATTTGTATGTTTTTGTTGTTGTTTTTTAATGTATTGTAATATTGTATCCCTAGTACCCATCCGCTTGCCTTAATATCTCCTCAAAGCTATGTATATGCTTATTTTATTGCTTAGATTTTAGGTATTCTCTATTATAATATGTCATCTGGCCAGATTTATTGTTAATTGGCATGAAAAATATTGTTATTCTTAAGGGACCTCGTTCCAGAATAAACATGATTTTCTATTATATTTCTTTTATTAAATGCTCTTATTGAAGAAAAATTATAAAGAATTCTTACTTAATATGATATAATTATATTATATACAGCTTGTTTAGTATTAAAGGATTAGTAAGCCAATAATAAGTCTATATATATATATATATATATATATATATATATATATATATAAATAAGTTGTGATATATATATAAATAAGTTGTGATATATATATATATATATATATATATATATATATATATATATATATATATATATATATATATATAAATAAGTTGTGATTTACAGTAGTGTATATATATATATATACAACTGTAAATCACAACTTATTTTTAGAGATACAAATCATTTAATAATAAGGGTAAAAATATTTGTATATTGAGTTAGCGTCATTATTTTATTCTTCTTTCATAGCAGCAGCCTGAAAAAAATACTTTGGTATTAGAGACAATCATTATCATCTATAACATTGATCAATTTCATTCATAGTTAAAAACTGTTGATAAATCCATCACAAAAAAAATTAAGCCTTTAGCTTTAAATGATTCTAAAAATAATGTTCATATAATAATAAGCATAAACATCTAAGTTATTATATTAGTTGGTGTGAATAATATTATTAATTTATACAACTACACTATTAATTGTAATGTTTAATTTACCTTGGAAGTCTTGCACTTTACAAATTCAAAAGCTGTATCACATTTAGTTCCTTTTGCTAAAAATTTTTCAAATAATGAGAAAACCTAATGATTTAGTTTTTAGTATTTGTCTATCAAAAAATTGGTACCTGATGTATCACATTCGTCGACTACTTTTAGAAACTTTTTCTTAAGCTTTTCATCTTTTACTGCTTCCTCAATTACCTCTTTTTCCTTTGCTATGTCAATGGAGCCATCTTCTTTAAACTTAGGATTTGGTAATAAAATATCACATGTTCATAAAATTTAATTACAAAAGTTTTGTTTTTATAACTTAATTATAAAAATGAAATTTTATTTTAAGTTATGTACTATTGCCTTATCCCTAATTGAATAATGAATTGATTCTTACCACATGCATTTTTTCCAATATGCAGGCCAAAGTGCACTTAAACAAATACAAATTTATTAAATGCAAAAATAAAAGTACTTAAAAAAAAACTATAAATTTAGAGAATTTAAGTTCAATACAATTTCATTTAAGGATTGGGTTAAAGGAAGAAAAAATGGAAATGAGAAAACAGGAATACAAGCAGAATAAACAAATGAAGGCTTTTATTTGTAAATAAAAATAAAAAATAATTTATTTATTAAAAACTCTCAAAGTAATTGATTGTTTTCTCTGGAAAGATCACAGATTCAGTTTTATTATACCTCGAGGGTAATTTAAAAATTATTAAAAAAAAGTAATGTCTTTTAAAATTATGCAATTATATCCAGAATTGTAGACTTCTCCAAAGCCTTCGATTCCGTGAACATCGGAGTCACCCGAAACTCTCTCTTGAAAACAACATATCTCTCAGATTTCTCGCCGAACTGAATCAATCTCCCACGTAAAATCCCACAACTCCTGGTTTCATCGCTAGTGTTATCCAACTTTGATTACGGCTGTCTGGTGTTCGGTTGACTCTCTGGCGATAATGAAGCAAGACTTAAACGGGTCGTGAACTGCTAAGTTAGATTGTTGTTTTCAGAGATACGCGAATAACCCAGTATTATGTCAAGCTAAAGTGGCTCTAACCATCCCATAGGTGTCAGTATTTCCTTGTATCCTTCCTATATCGGGCAATCTGAACTCGGAGCCCGTCCTACATACTACAGAGACTGCAAATCAAATCATTCATAAAAGCCCGTCCCACCCGTTCTGGCTATTCTGACTTCTACCTTCCTCCTCACCGAACTCTTGCGTTTGACAAATCCTTCATCAACCGAGCTTAACCTCTTTCTGGAACTATATCTCAGCTATCATCCGCCATGCTTCAAAACTTTCCTCGTATGAAGCTCTTCTATTTAACCACATTTTCCTCTCCCTATTTCCTCATTTTGGTACTATGTTTCCACTTACTTACTACTATTATCATTTTCATTTAGATTACTTTATTTTATTTTTGTTAACTACTGTTAAAGCAGTTTTGTTATTTTAGTTAATGTAAAAATTTATTTTAATTTAGCTATTTTTCTTTCATTCTTTAAAATTTTATTTGTGACAATGAGTCAGACTACACTGTCCTGGCCACTATGTAGTTTAATGTGTCCCAGGATGATAAAGAAATTATTCATTTCATTTCATTAAGTTCCTATTAAATAAGATATTATTACAATTACCTTCGCCTCCATTGGTACGTCACCAGTTGATCCTGAAACAACAAAAAAAATTGTAAATAAATTTAACTAGAAATTTTAATTTTTAAAATACAAGGAACAAATAGCTGACCCATATTTTTAATATCGTTGAATTTATGTTCTTTTTCGCATGCCACCCTAGCCTCCTCATATTTATCCGAAAGGACCTATAAAAATTTAATTTACAAATTAAAATAAATAGTTAACTTGATTCTAAATATACTTTTTTATTAATTTACTTATTATTTCATGTTCAATCAATCAATTAAATGCTTGATCAGTGATTTGTTGAAGATCATTGTCGTTAAAGTTATTATATTATAAGCAATAACAGTTTAGAATCAATACTTTTTTACTTTCCTACCTATACTAGGTAAGGAAAGTATTGCAATCGGGTCAAATTTCCGACATGCGGTTTTCGACGGATCTATACGTTTCACAGCCCTCTGAGTCCGAAAAACATATTTTTAGCCATTGGTCTGTCTGTCTGTGCCAAGATATTCTCGGGAACTACTGAACCGATTTCGTTGCTTTTTTTTTATTTTGTAGGGTTTTGACTACCGATGCCTGTGACAGAACTTCGGTACTCCATTCGCAATAGGTTGCGCGTAATAAATGAAAAGCACATGTTTCTATAGAGTGTAGCGCAAAAACGGCTATAGCGATTTTGATTAAACTTTCCTGTAATTTTCTAATCATTAAATGCCCTTTCAATTTTCGTATATGGACTAAATTCCCGACAAAATCCAGAAAAAAAAGTTAGAAAGAAAAGAAAAATTTCATGGGTCCTAACTCCTTAAGTATATATTATACGGTTAAATTTGTAATAAAACTTTTGAAAGGTAATTAAATTACCAACAAAACAAAACACGCCGTTAAAGGTAATGAAATTCTCTACAAAGCCATATAAAAATCGTTCATTTTGGACAACTATTAACAAAGTTACAGCTATTCAATTTCCAATGAATGATTACGAGTTTACTGTATCCCGCATCACACAATCTTCACTATTTCCTCAACTTTTAACAGAAATTATTGTTTGACAATACTAAGCTATATCGAGAAGTTTTTGATCCGCAATATTAGTGAGTAATAAATTTTTTACACTGATCTACCTTAAGCCTTTAATTGCCTTAGTTTATCTAATAAGTAGTACTCAAATCTTTTGTTTGATCATTTTTCAGGAAAATAAATGTAGTTCAATCATTTTTGTTTCTTCATGAACATATGTAATGATATAAAAACTTTTCTGAAATAGGTAGGAAAGTAGTGTGAGTGGACACACCAGATTTTTTTAACAATATAAGTGAATTTTAATTGAAAAAATTATGATGCAAATTTATAAAATATTGAATGATTGAAGTTGAGCTGATCGAAATCAATACTTACACAATGTGTAGCCAGAAGTACTGATGCCAATACGAATTTTAAAGATAACATTGTTGAGAACTGAAATTGTGGATGTGTTTTGACTCAAACAGTGGATGCCTACTAATTTCATAGAGTTGGACCTATTTATATTTAAACTTCTGTGATGCGGAAGTAATTCGTTTAAGCATTGCCTATCCATTGTTCGAGGATATGATGTAATGTTAAAGAGATTTCGACATATTTTGTTGTAATTTAAATTTGGAAAATACATTGTTTCTCATTTCAAGTTTAATATATTTTGGTTTATTATTGTGATCGATCAAAACATTCAAAACGTATCTCTCTCTCAAAATTCGAGGTTTCACGGTTCAGGATGCGTAGAATTCGAAAAACGAATACAAATTTTTCTGTCCGTCCGCCGTCCGCGCATTTTCTCCGAAACTACTGGACCGATTTTTTTCAATTTTGGATATAAAATCAGAAGTCACCCGAGGATGATCCTCCTATATCGATTATCCGCTTTTTACTTTAAAAATGGCGGCCGAAAAACCTGCGTTGCTAAAGACTGTAGCTCCTAAACGAATGCATCGATTTCAATGAATCTTCGCTAAAGTCATAAATTTATCTATTTATCTACCTTTAAATTTATCTATATAACATACTTCAACGAAAAGAAGCTAGAAAAAATTTACGAGGGATTGAAAAATTTAATTCCGAATAACTCAAAAAGTATACACTTTTTTGGGGATGGTTTCTTTCTTTCTTCTTTCTTCTAAGTTCACGGAATTTCCTAAAAAACAAAAAGGTTAAAATCGGACAATTAGGAGCAAAGATACGATCTCTAGTTTTTTTCATATGTTCTAGTCCAAATGTTATATCCTTTATTTGGTTTTTAAATTTTGAATGTGTTACTGAAGTAATGATATTTTTTTTAGCATATTACTAATGAAAAAAAGTTTAGTCCAATAATTGGAATCACCTTTTATTTATTTTTGTTTGTAACTAGGAAGGTAATGTTACTTTAGATGTATAGCTGTTGTTGGAAATAATAAACCAATGTGAAATAATTTGCAGCGTTTTTTATTTAGTACCCACTAATTAATTGTTACATCACATACATTGTTTAAGAAATACATTAAGAATTTAAAAAAAAAAAAAAAGATGATGAAAATTGAGACAATAGACTAAAATATCTTGAAAACAATGTAATAATTTAAGAAACGAATATTTATATAAACGAAAAGAAGAAATATTGTTTGTTTGAAGGTTTAGTTAAATCAATTAATGGTATAATAGTCTGTGGGCCAGACCCCCTTACCGTGCACCTCCCCCCCCCCAACATCCCTATAAATTGCATATGGCTGTGTTCCTTGTAACTATTTATTAAGAAAAAGCCAATGTTCCCACAAAAAAAAACTGAACGCACTGCCCCAAAATGGCGTCCAAAGATGGCGGATTGACGACTTTGACTTTAGTTAGTTTTTTGGTCACTGAGAATCAGCATTTGGCTTAATTTTCTCATAGTTGGTCTTTTATTAAAGCTGAATAGTCATAGAATAATAAAACAGGATGAAATATTAAACAATAAGAAATTTTCAAGTTACAAATAAAGCGTCGTTTGTAATTAAACGGTCTACAATAACGCAAAATGTGCTGAAATAAAGCATCTGGAGAATATATTTTTCTTTTTAAAAACGTTGATTATTTTTTTTTTAAGTTTAAGCAGTTCCGTAGAAAATACACTTATGCGGCAGAAAAGCACTGGCGTGGGTGCCTACAGCCCTCTACCACACCATTCAGTACACATATATGGCTTAGTTATAGTGATATAATAACATTTTTGGTACATTACATTGGTTTTATTAACGAACAAATATTAATGCAATAATTTATATGTTAAAAAAAAAACGGGTCTGGCCCACCGTGTATATAAATGGCACTTGTAGGGTGCGTGGACTGGGATTTCCTTGGGAGTAGTTTGGAAGTAAACATACATAAAAAGGAAAATGGTACTTAAATTTTGAATTTTACTCGAAGAGTACTTTGAAGTAGACTTCGAGGCAACAACCTGATTTCTGTAAAAAGTTCAAAATGACAATTTGATTGGCTTTATATTTTTTTTGTTACCTACAACTTGGATTGATCTAGCAGACCATAAGTATGTTCTCATAAAGAGTTCACCACTGGTATAATGTTTTTCCTAAGTATTGTTTAAAAATACCCTACATGTACATAGAGACAATAAGTAGTTGTATTTTCCTTAGGTACAATAAATAATGCTTATTAATGTATAAGCGCAGATTCTGAGGCGCCAGATAGAATAAGATTTACCAGGGGTAGCTTCTGTAATTTTTTTTCTTATATCTTTTCTTTTTTGTGTAGCTAAACCTCTAACGAAAATATTATGCAATTTCCGGATCCACTAGTAACAAATAAGCTATTAAGCTTTTTGTATTTTGAATATGTTTTATACTAATGAGGTACGGGGTTATGCTATATGAGGTATGGGGTTATGCTCTAACAATGGATGAACGATTCACATCCTCACCATTATGGCAAATAAACGTATATATAGTTGGATCCAAAGCTTGTTCACTCAGTATTCATTCTCTGCTGGAGTTCAGACGTATCGACAACACAGGTTCTTGCAAACATGCAGTATTCATACTTAATTTTCCTTGCTGTAGTTTGCACAGCACATTCTGTAAGTTTATAATATTTAAATATTAAACTGGCACTTAAGATTATAGATGTATTTGTATTCAAAAGTATATATCTCTATCTAATATGACACTACAGCCTTCTAATTAGTTATATCTTAGTCGAATATTCTTCTTTACGCTCTCACCATTCAATTCATCACTTCAACTTTGAATTTAAAAACATCGTTGTGTTCTGAGGTTAGGTTCATGCAAAGTCGAGAGCTTTTTCTAGATCACACCGTCACTGTTTTTATCTGCGTTGCCAATAACACTGATCCATACTTTATTTTTACTGCCTTGCATTCCCTTGAGGCGCTGCGCCAAAGTCTAAGTTGCACAGGTATCACACACAGGTAGTTTCAAGTTCTGAATTAATCCAAAATTCATGATTGCCGGTGTCAACCAGAATCCACTTCCTTATTTCTAAATTCTGAATGGAAATTCCCTGACAATATCCTGCTATATAATCCAATTGGTTACCATATTTATTATTTAATTTAGGTTTCATTAACAATCAAACTTATCTTCGCTGCAGCCTCTCAGTTCCACAAGGTATTGCCTGATAAAGCTAGAAGCTGCACCATCATCTTACTTATTGTGTCAGACCTTTTAATGTAAATGTCACAGACTGCCTTTTCCAGAGCAAGAAGATAGGAAGTATGAGCCCTCTCTTTGATGTAAATTCTTACGATCTGTGCCACCTTGTTTCATAACACAAATCTCCTTCATGGTTCATCTACTCAACAAAATAAACTCAGTTCAGGTTCAGTGTTGTCGTAGGACAATTTTAACATAGAGGTGAAGTGTTTCGATATCGTACCCGTGACCTTGTTCCAGAATAGTCCTCGACCAGAAGATCTGTTGTATCGTTGATCTCTTGTTTTAATATCCACACTGGTAATGTTCCAGTTTTAGTTCCATAAACGATAAAAGTCTATGGGACTGAATGCTGGATAGGAGAAGCTAAGAAAGCAGAGCAATAACACCATAATATTTGAAGCACTTCACTATGTCGCCCTTTTCATATGTTGGAGGTGTAATGGTTAAAAAAAAAAAATAATAAGGAACCAAAAAACCAAAGAGTAATGTTTTACAAGTAGACTTCATCGCATCAAATGATTAAACGTTATAATATGGATGATATAAAGTTTCTTATTTACAAGACTTTATATTAATGAAATCAAATTTGTGGATCAATGAGGTTTTTTTAAAACGTTAATAGTTTAGTGATTAAATATAATAAAGTTGTATTGATTTTTACTTCCAGGTTTTGTCAATGTCATTAAAGGAGATCAGTGATGCTTGTAAGAAAGAGCATAAACTTTGATGGCGATTTAGATAAAATTAGTAAGACATATTTCTTTTTTTATATTTTTTCATACATTCAAATTAATATTTAATTCAAGTTTTTTAGTCTAATATTCATTTTACTTTTCAGATTACGACGATCCTGAATTTCCAAAAGAAGCTAAGGTATTTGCGTTAAAATTTATTTTCTTCTTAAGGCTTTGATTTGGATTATTTCTAACGCTTCTTCATCCTGGTTTACTATATTCACATTTCTCGAACAGGAATATGTGATAATTCCTCATTTTTCCTAATCATTTCAAACATGATTTCTTTATTTTACGATGAATCTTCCTTAGGTTATTATAAGAGATCAGATTTTTTTAAATGAATAAGGATTCATAAAATTCATAAGCTACTTAAATATTAAGGTATGATTCGCCTAATGCACAAAAAATTAGATTAAAAAGATCAACAATCCTAGCAATAGTACATAGTTGCCAGTATTGTTTCTATTAAGAGAACTTTGGATGATAATATATCCATCCTGCTCTGAAGTATTTCTACTATATCACTTACGTGCCCTCACACTGGCAATGGAGTGCTAAAAGTAACCGAATGTTGAAAAGCATATTCACATGCGATTTCCTTCTTTACCAATAAGTTCATCTACGAGTCATTTAGTGTAGGATTAGATTGAATCGAAGCTTATACTGATATCGAAAAATTATAACATAATAATAATAACAAAACAGACAGGCAAGGTGGAATGAAGATTTGGATAGCGAGATGACCATTTTTTTTTTATATCAGGCTTTATTTTTATGTTATTAATCTCTCAAAATACGTAATTTTTCAACTGTGTTATTAAAATGTATGCTCCTCTACAACTTCTATAAATTCATTGTACAAATAAAAAGGATATTCGATCATTATTATTCTTTAATATTGTTTCAAAATTAATTACTGAACGATTTCTAAATTAGAACCGGTAAAATTAATTAAAGATTCTAAAAATTGATAATTAAATTAAATTAGTCTGTAAATTTCGGGGTTGGCTGAAATTTTGTTTGTCCCCCATAGCAACTTTTAAAAACGTCCCAACCGCATTTACAACATTTTCTATTTAGTAATATGTTAAGTCAGTAGACTGTCCCAGAATATTATCAAGATATCTCAGAAAATTTGTAAAAATTATTTCTCTAATTCGTTTAATTATTATTACACTGAACTGTGTATTGGAATGTTTAAAAATTTATAATTTTATTTCTATTGATAAAAGAATTTTAAGTTCAAATTATAATTAATTCTTCCAAATTACAGTGTACATTGGCCTGTTCATTTGAGAAAAAGGGTGTGGTAAGTATTATTTTCTCACAACATCATTACATTAAATCAATGTTACTTAACCACAAATATATAATAACCTATTATTTAGATGAAAGCAGATGGATCCTTCGATAAAGAAAAGGATAAAGAGGCTGTTGAAGAAATGGTGAAAGATGAAGTGCTAAAAGCAAAGTTGATGGCAGCGATTGATGAATGCGATGTTACAGGTATGTTTTATATACATGTCGTTTATGTTCATGATATGAAGTCAACTTTTTCTGAAATATCAGAAATATTATTTTAATATATATATTAATAATATTTCAGCGAAAGCAGATAAATGTGAAGCGGCTTACGAGTTTGTAAAATGCAAGAAAGCGAAGGTAAGGCGGTCTTAAATTTTATTGCTTAAATAATTGTTGTAGGTTATCTTTTTATCAAAAAATTACCTGAATAACGTAAATTTTTGTCATATATATGTATGTGTGTTAAATTAAAATGTGTATCAAACAACTTTAATATAATTAATACCTTAATAGAATAATTTAATGTCTGCTGACAAAGACATTTTCAATCCCTCGTTCCGATCTATCAGTCTCTGTGCAATATGCTTCGAAGTTATCGAAAAATTAATATACAAATGATTGGTTGGTACACTAACGAATAAAAAAAAAAATTCCCGACCATCAATTAGTTTTCGTTTATTACATTCAACAAAATACTAATTACACCCTTACTAACAACATTGCTGGTGTAAATGTCATTGCTAATTACATTTCATATTAAACTACACGGACACGACCACAGACCTCTAAACGACTGACAACAGCTGAATTGCTCATCAGGAGAAGACTGAAAAGGAGCTGGTTGAAAGATTTTCTGATTTAAAAAAAGTAAACATAGATCAGGGAAGTGGTACTTCTGGTTTATTACCTATATTCTCCCTCGTACCTAATTTTCTAACGAAAAAACAAATCTACTTATTTTCACATTAATGGATGTGATGCTACGGCAACATTTTCGTGAAAATCAACTACTTTTTTCACTTTTTTTCATAAATTTTTTACAATTTTTGTAACTTTCACGGAAATTGCTGTGACGAATTTAATTTAATTCGGAAAATAAAAACTTGAGCATCAATAGCATATTTAAATAATTAACTGGATGAAATTTAGTAATAGATGATAAACGCGACGGCCATAGAGTTCCTTGTTCCGAATCGTGGATTCAATACATATATACATGTATATAAATAAATTATCATATTTTATTATTATTATTTGTTTTAATTCTCCATTTTCAATGATCATTTCATCTTATATCTCTAGTGAGGTTAGGATTATATACCTTACTCTTAAATAAATTATATAATTTATATTTGTTGCAGGCTGGGCCGCATTGAATATGAAACCTCATTTATTTTATTAGGTTATTCCCAATTACATGTAGTCGAATATATAAATAAACATAATTATCATGTATATTAATATATCACATTGTTTTTAAATCTTTAACAATAAATATTAACTTTATGTAGAAAATATTGTAGTTGTCAATAAATCCTTTAATCTTACAATTTTCTTGATATAATCGGTAGGAACTTAGTTATGATTATGATAGGTAACTGACTAATCATGAGATTATTACGAGGATGAGAAAGTGTATGTGTGAATGTCTTAGAAAGGGAGAGAATCGTTTTAATCTTAAGACCTTGGCAAACCCGTACATTTCTTCACCTCCACCATTCAGTCGAAAGTATGGACAAATCATTCCTCATGAACCCATAAGTAAAATAGTTTACTCCAACACCTCATAGACCTAATCCACACAAAACACAGTGCCAGATTATTATGGCAACGTACCAAACACCCCATCGATCGCCGCTCCTACAATTATAATTGTAAACTATTAAAGCAAGAATTATAATCCTTCAGATCCCAATACTTTGATACCTACCATACTTTTCATTTACTTGTTTACCGATTTTCTCACCGTCTCTTATCACAAATTTTTTTAGTATATCTAGGCATTTTATATAGGTACTTAATACTTAGTTATAATAATTGATATATTATAATAATAATAATTGATTCGATATATAACACTATACAATATACACCATAATAGCATGTATAGATATTTTGTTTATTGGGAAAAAATGAACAATAATAATAACGGTTGAATATTTAATAGTTGACCGCTGCATTATAAAGGAAGGAGATGGTCCGGAGTTGCGGTCATAAATAGGCTAAATAGTGGTAAAACTATTGAAAGCCAACGTTTCGTCCCGACTTTGCAGGTCTTCATCAGGAAGGTGTGTTCATCTAGGAGTTTCACTTAGAACTCCATATTATGACCGCAACCCCGGACCATCTCCTTTAATAATAACGGTTGTTCTTATCATCATACTTTTAATCTATATCAATTAAGAACATCTGATATGCTATAAAAGATTCAGTTGTTTTAATTATCTTGTCTAAACTAAACTTTTCCATTAGTTTTTGTCGTTTTTATGCCTTTTCAGACTGTTGAGCGTGGAGAGGTATATCTCAGGCTATATTTAATATAGTCAACAATATCTCTAAATTATTTTCTTTTATATATATATATATATATATATATATATATATATATATATACAAAAGAAATTTACTAAAGTTAAATAAATGTTGCTGTCCTTAGAACTACCAACCCAAAGAAAGCCAAAAATGTTGACCTAAAAGATATCAAGATCATTATGAAACTTGGAGGCACCGTAGAAGATACAGAACTCATTGTGGGCTTAGTCTTCACCCAGAAGTCAGCAAATGTTATCGGACCAAGGCGTCTTGAGAAAGCCAAAATTGGTCTCATTCAGTTTTGTATTTCTCCCCCAGAAGATATGGATCACAATGTACTTATCTCCGACTATGCAGCAATGGATAGGATTCTAAAAGAGGAAAGAGCCTACATACTCAGCATTGCGAAGCAAATCAAGAAGGCCGTATGTACTATGTTATTGACTCAGAAATCTGTTTTAAGGGACGCCTTGTCGGATTTGGCTATTCACTTCTTTGTCAAGTTGAAAATTATGGTCGTGAAGGATATTGAGAGGAAAGATATCGATTTCGTCTGCAAGACTCTCGGCTGCCGACCCATTCCGTCTTTGGATCACTTTACCAGCGAGGCTCTGGTCGGTGCTGAGCTAGCAGTGGAAGCATCGGCAGGATCTTCTCGTATCGTCAAAGTAACCGGAATTCACAATCCTGCGAAGACAGTAACAATCCTATTCCGAGGATCTAATAATCTTGTCCTCGAAGAAGCTGATCGTTCTATTCACGATGCTCTTTGCGTCATCCGATGTCTTATCAGGGAAAGAGCTCTTCTTCCTGGAGGTGGAGCTCCTAAGATTGAGTTGTCTCTTCGTTTGGGACAGCATGCTCAGCTTTTGGGATCGGAAGAAGCTTATTGTTTGAGGGAGTACGCCAAAGCTTTGGAAATTGTTCCTTATGCCCTTGCTGAGAATGCTGGTCTCAATCCTGTAGCTACTGTTACGGAACTGTGGAATAAGAACGTTCATGGCCAAACTAGTGCTGGTATTAATGTTAGGAAGGGCCAGGTAACAGATATTCTTGAAGAAAATGTACTACAGCCTATGCTGGTCACAGCAAGTGCAATCACGTTAGCGACGGAAACCGTCAGCAGTATTCTAAAAATAGATGACATTCTGAACGTCGCTCATTGAAATTAATTTTTTCATCTTAGTTTTATTTTTTTTTATTTTATATATTATTATTTTTATTATATATTTTTATTATTATTTTATTTTTTTTATTTTTATTTTTATTATTTCATTATTGTTTGTTTAAAGTTGATATATGTTTTTTACATGAATAAAAGTATTGCCTAAAATTAATTATGCACATTAAAATGTAACGATCAAATATTATTTAATAAACTAAATGTATTAACAGCAAAAAAATGTATATATAAAAAAATAATAATAAAATTTAAAAAAAATAAAAAATGAACACATTAAAAATCATAAGTCGTCGTTAGAAAAATACGGTGAGCTCAGCTTTGAGTTAAATGAAAGATTTTCAAAAATAGAAAATCATCTAGAGAGCCAAGCTAAAGATCTGGAGGAATTGACTACTGAAAATAAAACGCTGAAATCCAAAGTGGGAGAACTCGAGGTACGATCGAATATGTTATTATATTAAATATTGTATTTTAATGTGTAGCCGAGTATGCACTAATTTGTGTGATGTATGTGTATTTTTCACTGTTTAGAGATTTTTTGCTTGTATTTATTAATTTGTTGTCCCTTCTTTATTTATTTTATGAAAACATTTATGTTTTGTTGAATTTCAAGTATAAGTATTCATTTAATTTTACTCTGAATACCTGCTAATCATCTTTTTTATATAACATTCCTCTTCTGCTTTTTCGTTATGTTTTTTTTGGAAGTCTTAATGAGATGTCAATAGCAATTTTTTTTTTTCTATCTGCGTATTTTTGATCTTGTTTTTTCTGGCAAAATAACCTGAATTGGCGAAATGTTGGAAAGTTGGCATTCTTGTTTGATATGTTCCATTCATGTTTATTTTAGAGTTTTTTGTTTATTTAATTGATATTACACACAATATTTAATATTATTGTTCGCTCAGTGGTCGAAATTCAACCATAGTCATTACTAAATATTTAAGGAAAACATAGATGAATTTACGCGTTTTCGACATTTTTTCTACTCGTATATATATATATATATATATATATATATATATATATATATATATATTCGTATATTCACTTTTATATGTACTAACAAAATAAAACAGTGCAGTACCATTTGTATAAAAATGTAAATGGTAACTTTTTTCATAAAAATATTTAAACTTGCTATCCTCTAAACGCTTACTCAACGAAATTTTGAGGCAAAAACTCGCATTTTTCAATAACTTGAAAATTCATATTTGAGAGTTTTTCCTGGGACAAAATGCCAATCTCAATGTTGTTTTTCGGTTAAAAGATATTCTAAACCACTTTGCTCCTTCGGTCGGTAAAAATTGATTCATTACAATATTTTACATATATCATAGCTAAATTTAAACATAAATTAGTCACAATTGAGCTCTCCTGAAATATAAATTCATCAAACTTCGTGTACTTTTTGAGTTATTGGCAAATAAATTTCTGAATTCATCATAACGATTTATGCAGCTTGTTAAGCGGAACGTTTATTACAAAAATAGGATATATAGGCTTTGAACTTTAAAATTTGATTCTGTTAAGTCAGTACAAACTTTATTAACGAAAATATTTAACGAATTTTAATTAATAATATATAAAAAATTTCTTTTAAGAACTTTAAGAACAAAAACACCAAAATTATTTTTTCTGGATATATTAAAACATTCAAAATACAACTTTTAAGTAGTAAAAACAGACTTTTTTTTTTTATAAATATGAAAAATTTACTGGAATGATATACTATTATGAAAATTAATATCAGGTTTCGCGATTACAGCAGCTATAAGATTCCACAAGTGATTCAATTACAGTGGCTTTAATATGCGTGAATTTTTAACAAAGCACTAGAGATATATAGTAGTAAAATAGAATATGTAATTTTTCTAATTAAGTGCATGTATAGAAATGAAATATATTCCATTAATTAGGATTTTTAAAATTCTCTCACTTTCTCTTACACACAAACACATTCTCATTCTCTTATTATTGATCAGTCGGTTATTTACCACAACCATAAGTAGCTCTAGGTACCTATAATATCAAGAAAATAGTATTCCGAAAATAGTTAGTAAGATTAAAGGATATATTGACAAGTAAAATATTTGAAGATAATATTTATTGTTAAAGATTTAAAAACAATGTATATGCGATATACTTATATACATGAGATATATATTTATATTTATATATTTGACTACATATAAGTGGGAATAATCTAATTTAATATTTGAGCCTTCCTTCCTCATATTCAATGTGATCCAGCCTGCAACAAATATAAAGTTTTTTTTTCACAATCACAATAATATTGTATAATTAAGCCTAAATTATACAACCCTATCCACTATAGAGAAAAAATCATATAAAATGAATAATTAAAACAAATAATAACTATAAGATATAAGAATTGAATACAATATGCATTAGGATTGAATTTAATTCATAATGAAAAACATTGTAGCATAGCACATAACTTTTACATGCAATCTCTGGTACTTGTACTTTTGTGGAAAACTTGTCTGTAAAATATGCCTTGTAGCTCATATTGCCACTTTCTCATACATAAAGAGTGTTGCCCCATTTCTACCAGAGTGTTAGAGAAAAGTTTCCTCAAGGCCACCGAGAAATCAAAAATTAACTAACCCATGTGGGTATCGAATCCGCGATTAAAAACTAATCATTCTAAGGTCGTCGCCTTGGTAATCAATTACTAAATGACATGCAGTTAATTATCTAAATATGTTATTGGGGCTGAAGATATTATACACAGAATTAAATTAATTTCATCGAAGCTGTTATCGAGAAAATTGTAAAACTATACAAAATTGATAAAAAAATATCCTAGTTCGTAACTTTGTGTAATTAGTATGCTGTTGAATATGATATACGAAATCCAAATTGATAGTTGGGAATTATTATTACATAGCAACCCAATATAATTGGGCAGCAATCCTTTATATTTTATATTTTATGAAAATAAAGTGTTTCTCTCTCTTCTCTCCGTCAGTGTAACAACCAATGGTTTGTATTTTAATTTTTCTCAAACTTTGAAACATATTTCACAGAGACTGATAGATTGAAACGAGGGATTGGAAATGTCTTTGTCTTTGTTGATTGGAAATGTGGATTCTGAACTTTTCACATTCATCATTCAAAAACTAGATCTATTTCAGCTGACATTAAATTATTCTATTAAGATATTATATTAAAGTTGTTTGATACACAATTTAATTTAACACACATACATATATATTAAAAAAAATGCATGTTAATCAAGGTAATTTACTGGTAAAAAGATAACCTACAACAATTATTTAAGCAATAAAGTATTTTAAGGTCGCCTTACCTTCGCTTTCTTGCATTTTACAAACTCGTAAGCCGCTTCACATTTATCTGCTTTCGCTGAAATATTATTAATATATATTTCAGAAAAAGTTAGCTTCATATCATGAACATAAACGACATATATATAAAACATACCTGTAACATCGCATTCTTCAATCGCTGCCAACAACTTTGCTTTGAGCTCTTCATCTTTTACCATTTCTTCAACAGCCTCCTTATCCTTTTCTTTGTCAAAGGATCCATCTGCTTTCAGCTAAATAATAGTTTATTATATATTTGTGGTTGAGTAACATTGATTTAATGTAATGATGTTGTGAGAAAATAATACTTACCATACCTTTTTTCTCGAGTGAACAGGCCAATGTACACTGTAATTTGGAAGGATCGATTATAATTTGAATTTAAAATTCTTTTGCCAATAGAAATAAAATTATAAATTTTTAAAGATTCCAATACACAGTTCAGTGTAATAATAATTAAACGAATTAGAGAAATAATTTTTATAATTTTTCTGGGATATTCTTGATAAAAGTCTGGAACAGTCTACTGACTCCACAAATTACTAAATAGGAAATGTTATAAAGACAGTTGGGACATTGTTTAAAAATTGGGATGGCAGACTAAAAAAATTTATACCAACTCCGAAATTTATAAAGTAATTTAATTTATTAATTTATCTATCAACTTTTCAAATCTTCAGCTAATTTTACCGGTCCTAATTTAGAAATCGTCCAGCAATTAGTTTTGAAACAATATTAAAGAATAATAATGATCAAATATCCTTTTTACAATGAATTTATAGAAATTGGTGAGGAGTATACCTTTAAATAACACAGTTGAAACATTAAGTTTTTTGAGAGATTATATGAAAATAAAAACTCCATTTCATCATGCCTCTCTGTTGTTATAGTTTTTTTATGTTATAATTTCTAGCTATCAGTGTGAGCTCCGATTCAATCTAATCCTACACTAAATCACTCGTAGATAAACGTATTTGTAAAGAAGGAAATCGCATGTGAATATGCTTTTCAACATTCGGTTACTTTTAGCATTCCTTTGACAGTGTGAGGGAAAGTGATTTAGTAGTAATACTTCAGAGCAGGATGGATAGATTATGATCCAAAGTTCTCTTAATAAAAACAGTACTCTCAACTATGTACTATTGCGAAGAGTGGTGATCTTTTTAATCTAATTTTTTGTGTATTAAGCATATCATGCCACAATATTTAAGTAGCTAATGAATTTTATGAATCCTTATTCATTTACAAAAATCTGATCTCTTATTTAGTATAATAACCTAAGGAAGATTCATCGTAAAACAAAGAAATCATGTTTGAAATGATTAGGAAAAATGAGGAATTATCACATATTCCTGTTCGAGAAATGTGAATATCGTAAACCAGGATGAAGATCAAATCAAAACCTTAATATGAAAATATATTTTAACGCAAATACCTTAGCTTCTTTTGGGAATGCAGGATCGTTATAATCTGAAAAGTAAAATGAATATTAGACTGAAAAACTTGGATTGAATATCAATTTGAATTTATAAAAAAAAAGAAGAAATATATCTTACTAATTTTATCTAAATCGCCATCAAAGTTATGCTCTTTCTTACAAGCATCATTGATCTCCTTTAATGACATTGTCAAAACCTGGAAGTAAAAATCAATACAACTATATTATATTTAATCAACAAACGAGTGATGTTTTTAAAAAACCTCATTAATTCTACAGATTTGATTTCATTAATATAAAGTCTTGTAAATAAGAAACTCTATCATCCATATTATAACGTTTAATCATTTGATGCGATGAAGTCTACTTGTAAAACATTACTCGTTTATTAATTATATTATGATTTTATAAAATAAGTTTCTTATTTATTTATTCAATTCTAATAAATAATTTACAACAAACAAATGATTTCTTCATATATTAAATTATTATCATATTTTTGTACATTATGATACGTATGTTTTGTTTTTTTGGTTCCTTATTTTTCTTTTTCTCTAACCATTACACCTCTAACATATCAAAAGGGCGACATCCTGAAGTGCTTTAAATATTATGGTGTTATTGCTCTGCTTTCTTAGCTTCTCCTATCCAACATTCAGTTTCATAGACTTTTATCGTTTATGGAACTAAAACTGAGACACTACCATTGTGGATATTAAAACGAGAGATCAACGATACAACAGATCTTCTGCTCGAGGACTATTCTGGAACGAGGTCACAGATACGATATCAAAACACATCAAGTCTATGTCAAAAATGTCCTACGACAACATTGAATCTGAACTGAGTTTATTATGTTAAGAAGATGAACCATGAATGGGACACAGATAGGAAGAATTTACATCAATGTGAGGAGTGATGCTTCTTTTCTTCTTGCTCTGGAAAAATCAGTCCGTGACATTCACATTAAAAAGTCTGACGCAATAGTTAAGAGGATGGTGCAGCTTCTAGCTTTATCAGACAATATCTTCTGGAACTGAAGACTGCAGCGAAGATAGGTGTGATTGTTAAATAAATATAAATTTAATGACAAATATACTAACCAAAGATACTATAGAATATTGTCAGGAAATTTCAATTCGAAATTTATAAATAAGGAAGTGGATTCTGGTTGACACCGGCAATCATGAATTTTGGATTAAGTCAGCACTTGAAACTACTTATTGAAACCATGCTCTTCTGACTGGTAATTACTTACGGATCTCATACCTGTGCAACTAAGACTTTGGAGCAGAGCCTCAAGGGAACGCAAGGCAGTAGAAATAATTTATGGTTCAGTATTTGGTAAATAGGAATTAGCAACGCAGATAAAAACAGTGACGATGTGATTCCGAAAAAAAAGCTTTTGCATGGACCTAACCTGAGAACACAACGATGTTGTTCACTTCAAAGTTGAAGTAATAAATTGAATGGTGAGAGCGAAAAACAGGAGTGATTGCCGATTGTAGCGTCATATTAGATAGAAATATAAATTGGTTGAATACAAACATATTTATAATTTTAAATGTCAATTTAATATTTAAATATTAAAAACTTACAGAATGTGCTGTGCATACTACAGCAAGGAAAATCAAGTATGAACACTGCATGTTTGCAAGAACCTGTGTTGTCGATATGTCTTAATGCCAGTAGATGATGAATACTGACTGAACAAGCTTTGGATCCAACTATATATACGTATATTTGGCACAATGGTGAGGATGTGAATCGTTCATTCATTGTCAGTGCATAACACAGTACTTCATTATTATAAAATATATTCAAAATACAAAAGCTTAATAGCTTATTTGTTACTAGTGGATCCGGAAATTGCATAATATTTTCGTTAGAGGTTTAGCTAAACAAAGAAGAAAAGATTTTACCACATTACAATTTACCATGTTAGCTGATTGTTAATAATTTAGAGCTCAGGTATAAATTAATTTTTTATCTGAAATTCAATTTTATTATTATTTATTTATTATATAATTAATTTATTTCATAAAACGAATAATATTACACTATTTTCATTTGTACATATTTTCTTTATTAATTTAAAAAATTTGTATAATTAAAGAATATATATAATTTTTTCTTTTAAAATTGGAAATTGACATCCTTTTGCTATAAATTTGTTTTTTTAAAGTATATATACAATTGTAACCAAGATTAATAAAGCACTGGCAACAAAACTAACTCTACTCTCTTTTGTTTCCTGGAGAGATGACTAGTTGATATTTTAGCATGTGCATGTACTCTTACATCTTATTGTATCTTGACTATCTTTTCTAGATGTGGCATGCCATAATATTGCATATAAAATAAGTATCTTTTTTTGTTATTTGTATTATCTTTATTATCTTAAATATCTTCCGTTTTATCTTTAATTGTATATAGTAATTATGTTTGAATTCCCTCTTTTTCCTTGTATTTTATTTCTTTTTATTGTACATAGTATTAATTCTGTAAATATTTCTTTTTGTGAATAGATCTGTTAACCTTCTTTGCTGCTTTATAAAAAATATCCAACCTAACCCCTTCTCACCTGAGCTAGCATGGTAGAATAAATGATTTATCATGGCCAAATCATGGGTAAGTAACTTATATTCTCTATAATTATCTCTTTAGAGATGAAAGGCTAGTAAAGCCAGGCGCCCAACAAATAAAAATTCCTGTGGAAAATTATATTTATTAAAAATTGTTTAATTGTATTTTTATTTTATCCCTTTTTTGGTCATACAATATATTACAATCTCTATATCTAAACACATATAATTGATAGCGTTTTTCGTACTTTCTAAAATGGCTTCGCTATTTAATAAGGTAGGTCAAGTCTTTTTGGTTTGACAGGTTTTTTTTTAGAACTTGTTTTTTTCATAAATATTACAATCTGTCTCAAAGTACATTTACAATATAGTATTTTTCAGAGATCACGTTCACACTCATATGAAATAAATAAAAGTAAATTAAACAGCAAAAGCATAGAATAACTAAACATAATTGCATACAAACAAACAAATAATAAAACTAAACTAATCAAAATAAAAACTTAAATACAAACATAACTTTATACAATAGTTATAAATTCAATCTCTCAGGGAAACTCAGAGCCTTTCCGCCCACTTTTGGAAAGAAAGGCAGGAACCTAGGAGATCCCAGCGCTTCTCCCTCAGCATCATTAATGGAGGCTGAGCAGAGCCCTTTTAACGAGACTTAACTGGAGAATCTGGCAATTACCAAACTTCCATTTGCTTATTTAATAAAATGTCTTGTTGAACAGTAGAGTATTAATAAGTGAAAACCTAACCGATGAGAAGGAATATTTTGGGATTATATAGAAATAGAAATAGAAATAGAAAAATAACTTTATTCTGGGACACAGTCCCTTGAGAATAACAAAATAGAACAAAATTAAAATATTACATCTGGCCAAAATAAATCAATCAAAAAAAAGAAATAATGTAAAAAAAATATAAGGTAAAAATTCTATATACAAAACAAACTAAACTATATACAAAACCATTAATACTAAGACAAAACTTAAAGCTATTTGCTCTTATAGACCAGTATACACTTTTCCGAAAAAAATAAAGAATTAAAAAATAAAAATGTGTCAAATTCTCTATTAAAACCGCTCGAATGGTTAGCAAGTATCTGACTGTTTTTGTGATAGGAATTGGAATAGGAGGGATTTGAATGTGGATATGGAGGAGGAATGTCGAATTTTGATAGGGAGGGAATTCCAGAAATTGACAGAGCGAACAATAAAGGAATTTTGGAATGAGGCAGATCTGTGAGAGGGCATGTAAAGGTCAGAAGGTCGAGATCTTGTGGCAGGGAAAGGACTGAGGATTTGAACTGGAGAAGGTTGTAGGCGTAAGAAGGACGATGGTTGTTGATGATTTGGTAGAGGAACGTACCTAGAAAATATTGTCTTCGGAAGGAGGGGAAGAGCCACCTTAACTCAGTGTAGTGGTGAGAGACATGGGAGTACCTCGGGGCACCAATAACAAATCTTACGCAGCTATTCATTAATCTTTTCAGTCTATCACGGAGTTCCACCGAGAGGCCATCATCCACCACACAGTTGTAGTCAAAGTGGGGGAAGATGAGAGAGGAAATTAGGAGTCTACGGATATGTTGAGGTAGGAGATGGTGGAAGCGATGAAATAGTTTAAGGGTAGAAATTGTCCGACGGGAAATGTGAGAAATATGGTAGGTCCAGGAGAGGGTTTGATCTATGAAAAATCCTAAATTTTTAACAGAGGAGTAGAAGGAAATTGGCTGGTCATTAAGGTGTAATATGGGAAAGTCAGTATGGGATCTAATAAGGGGCTTGGAACTAATGACAATAGCCTGAGTTTTGGCAGCATTTAACTTTAATCCATTTACATTTGCCCAGGCATTGATTCGATCTTGGCAAATGCCCCCAGTAACTCAGAGGGAGAAAAGGATAGGTAGATCTGGGAATCATCTGCATAAAGGTGATGGGAACAATGGAGAATTGATTTAGGTAGGTCGTTAATGTAGGAGCTGAAAAGGAGAGGAGATATGCTTGAACCCTGGGCAACTCCAGAGGATAAAGAAAGGAAAGCAGATAGTGGTTGGTTGTACAGGGTATGATTCGTTTCAAATCGATATTTTCAAAGACTTTTGAAAGAATTGGAAGTAGGCTAATTGGTCTGTAGAATGTCAGACTGTTGGAAGGTTTTCCTTGTTTTTGAAAAAGGTCTCATTACAATATTGTACTTGTAGCACAGCTAAATTTTAAACATAAATTGAGCTCTCCTAAAATATAAATTCATCAAACATTCATTTAGAGTTATTCACAAATAAATTTCTGAATCTATCATAACGAATTATGCAGCTTGTTATGCGGAACGTTTGTAATAAAAATAAGTTATATATGCCTCAAGGGGAAGACTTAAAGAAGCATTTAAAGAACAGAGTTTTTACTTTTTATTCATTGTACTTTTTAACCATTATGTCTCAATATTATCTAATATTTAAAGGTAATTTTTTAGATATATACAACCAAGTATAATTATAATTATTCATATTTGTTTCGTCTCTATACTCCTAAATTAGTTCTGCAATGTATGGTCTCTTATTTTTATATTTACATTTCACTTCTATGTACGTTTCGCTTCTTTAATTTTTGTTTTTATTCACATTGTGCTTCTTTCTATAATTTCTTAATGCTATTTTATAAGAATATGTATATATTTATATTTTTTTAGTTCATAGATATAGTATTTTCCTTTGTATCCATCCACATCTTCAAATTTTAGATACTGCAATATTACAGGTTTTGTTTTACTTTTACTACTTACCCCCTCACCATTCACCAACCAGGTCAGTAAATTTCCCCAAGGATTCTTACCTAGGTTTTGCAGTTCTATGTGAAACTCCTTCAGGAACACACCTGTAAGTCTCTATTTTTATTCTTCTAATTTTATTTACTTATTTATTTATTTTTACTTTCACTTACCTATATATATAATATATATTAAGTGTAAGTACTGCGATCGTGAACATTTTTTAATCTGAGTTTTCAACGAATAAACACGTTTTGAGGTCTCCTGAGTCCAATCAACCAAGTCCCGAAAAATGCTCTGTGTGTATGCGAACACTCTAGCTCGAAACCGAAAAGTTGCATGAAACTGATATTACATATTTAAGATAGACATATGCCTTAGATGTCTTGACAACTTTTTCCTTAAGCCGATTCGTGCCACTTATATTAGCACTGAAACACCTTTTTACATTTTTCTGAAAAACGACTCTAACGATTTTGATTAAACTCGATGTACCATTGTATAATTGAGTGGTCTTTAATATCATTTAGGTCTTATAACCGTTGATGTAACTTTACAGTGCTTAAATGCTCGATGTTCATATGCGTTTTCACCTAAAGTACCTTTAATATGGTTTATCTTAAATAATCATCTATCTCTAATTATTAAAAGTTACGAAAAAATGCTAAATATAATTTTTGAAAGAATTTGATAATCGAATAAAGGATAAAAAGATAAAAATGCTTATACAGGTCAAAAATGAATCTCCGGAAATACAAGTCAGAAGGTATACTTATAATACACTGACAGGCAAAAAATTCCACCCACTTGATTTTTTCATGTTTTCATCTAAAAATATTTCTGCTTTGGATTGGTCTATTGTTTTTAATGAATAAATAGGTAATCATTTTGTTTGTTTTCAATTAGGAATGACAATAACCATTAATCCTTAATCCTTAATTCAATGAAATGATTCTAGATTCCAATGTTTACTTTTTTTTTTTCTTTTTTTTTGTATCTGTTTATTGAGAAATAATACATTTTGCCACACTAATTTCTGTGGAATCAAAATGTTTATTCAGTATCATTAGTTCAGTGCCGTTTCTTGCAGCACATTTCTTAGTCTCCGGCTTTTAATTTTTTCGATATTAAGTATAAAAATGCCTCTTAGTGCTAAGGATGTTGCGCGTGGTGTGGCACTTATTGATGATGGGCGTTCCATTAGATATGCAGCTAATGCCATCGGAGTTCCACATGAAACTTTACGAGAGGCCGTCAGGCGTTTTCGGGAAACTGGTTCCTACAATAGAAGGCCCGGTTCTGGACGGCCTAGGTTAACAGAACTACGGGATGACCGGTTTTTAACTTTGAGAATTTTACGAAACTGGCATCTTACCGTTGTTCAAGCGATTCATCAGCTCGAAGAAGTTCGAGGTGTACAAATTTCTGAACGTACCGCTCGGAGAAGATTAAATGAGTATGGATTAATGGCTTATCGTCCAGTAAGAGGACCAGAGTTGACCAGAACTCACAGAGTATCACGGCTTGCTTTTGCTCGAGAACACAGCTATTGGATTATGGACGAATGGAGTACTTTTTACAGATGAGTTAAGATTCGCTCTTCGATCTCCAGACGGGCGTGAAAGGGTTTGGAGAAGAAGAAACGAAAGATATGCAGCCTATAATTTTTCCCGGAGCCAACCTTTCCAACGTGATTCCGTAATGGTGTGGACTGGGATTTTTTGGTGGGACTGCAGCGCCCCAGAGAATTGGTTGTTGTTCGTGGAGGATCTTTGACGGCCATTCGCTATGTAGATGAGATTTTGGAACCTGATGTATTGCCTATCCTCAACGAAATCGGCGATCGTTCTATTCTAATGCACACTCACATGTCTCCCGCATAGTGCAGACGTTCCTTCAACAGAACAATATTGAGATTTTAGCCTGGCCAGCTCGTTCTCCAGATTTGAATTCCATTGAGCATTTATGGGATAACCTCGGAAGACGAATAAGAGTGCGTGCAATACTTCCTGATACACTGCAGGACCTTGAAAGGGCTCTTCGGGAGGAATGGGCTATCCTCCAGCAAAGGGACATTTACCGACTGGTGGAATGTTTGTCGAGGCGTCTTCAAGAAGTAGTGAATGCAAGAGGAGGAAACACGCGCTACTAAACAATGATGTAATTAATTTCTTTTCGTTCGTTTTTTAATTTTTTTTTCTCTAATCTTTCTTACCCAATCACATTTTGATCATTAAAGGTAAAAAAGATTATAAAATTCCATAAATACTACTTAATATCTACAAATACCATGTGTTATATACAAATACAACTTTACAGAAATATTTTTAGATGAAAACATGGAAAAATCAAGTGGGTGGAATTTTTTGCCTGTCAGTGTATATCGTTGGAAAGCTGAGAATGTTAGAAAAAACAATATCTAATATATAAAGTTGAAGAAGGAGAGCTGTGATGAAATTATTAATAATAACATGTTTTCAAGAAATTAAATGAAATTTTCTTACTAAATGTTAAGTTTAAAATATTTTTTTAAGTTCGAAAAAGTATTTAAAACTTACGGATTCAAGGCAATGACATTGTTTAAGATACTATTTCATTGTAGGTGTGTGAAAGAAGAAGAGAAATATAAAAATATTTCATGGATACATTTATAACTTTAAATATATTTACTGTACTTTAATAACTCTGGATCTGATATTATATTTAAATAATTAAGTATCTATCGTCTGTTTATTGCGAAAAATCATTATTTAAACTTACAGAACATAGTGTGACAACATTGACCTGTCTATGACAGACAATGCAAATTTCTTAATTCTGTTTTAATAAACTTTTTAATGGAAAATAACAGTTTAATAACTAATAACTCAATCCATAATCAACGGATCGTACAATCCATAATCAATCGGTGATCTAATAAATAGGACTTTTGTTATTTTAATAGTATTTATGATTTGTTACCTGCAATCTTTTAGTTTTAGCTCAGTTAAAAACGCAATTCAAAAATTGTATAATAGCCCAACATGGCCAGAAAATAATTTCTATTTTAAGTTGAGCGGTAAGTAAAAGTTGTGTATTGCGGATACCAGATTTTTTTTTTCTTTTCTTTCTCCACATCCCATTAATTTCTTTTTCTTTTTCTTTCAATCTCTCCAGTAGATCTGTAGGAGTATATTCACAATTGCATATAATATATTGTATATTATACTACAATAACTGTTACCATCTATTTACTTCAGTTTAGGATCTTGTTAATTAGCTTACTCTGTTTATATAACTTATTATTTTTAATAGTTTAATGTACTTACTGTTTATAATTTCAATGACTTTATTCTCATTTTTTTTTTTTTTTTATCTAAATATTATGTAACTTACACAATTCTCTTTTTGTACCTTGTCCGTTCTAGCCCTGAAGAAGAAATACAAAGTCGGGTCGAAACTTTGACTTTTAATAAAATAGTTATGCCACTATTTAGCCTATTTATGACCAGCACTCCGGACCATCTCCTTCCTTAATCTTTATTTACTGACTTACTTAATCCATTTTAATTAATACCATATAAAAAATTTCTTTTAAGAACAAAAACACCTAAATTATATTAGCTGGATTTATTACAACATGCAAAATACAACTTTTAAGTGGTAAAAACAGGCATTTTGTTTATAAATGTGAAAAATTTACTGGAATGATATACTATTATATATACACCTATACTTATCAAGTATATTTTATCAACTTTGCCGCGGATATGATAAAAATAGAGGGGTACATTAGTGGTAAATGAATCAAAAAATCCTTGGATATGTTACTATGCATTATTAGAAAAACTTAAATAATAAGAACATTTAGGTCGTAATATAATAATTTTAATGAAATACCTACTGGCCTTAGCAAAGCTGGCTAGTCAAATTTTCATATTTTCATAATCGATTTTAGTTAATTTATTTTATTCATTCATGTAGCTTATTTATTATTAATTTTATTTTTTTAATTATTCAAATTATTATTATTTTTATTGAGCTATCGCTCGCCTCCTCTCCCCCCCCCCAAAAGTGTGTACCTATGCATACTACTTTATTATCAATGTTAAATAATTATAATAAGTTATGAAATGTCACCAATTCTGTTTTACTTCCCTGTGATTCACGAACTTCAACGGTTAGTGACAAAGATAATGCAAGGAAATGATGCTATATAGAGATTCAATCATATCCGTAATGTTTATAGTAATCTAGTAGAGGAAAATTATTATTTAAAAATTGAATTTTTCAGGCGAAACTCAAAGAGCTGAAATTAGAAGCTTTATTATAAATTTTATGGATCCTGATTTATTTTAATGTCTCGATATAAATTTAATATCAGATTTCGCGATTAAAGCAGCTATAAAATTTCACAAGTGATTAAATTACTGTGGCTTGATACGTGTGAATATTTAACAAAACACTAGGGATAGAGTAGTAAAATAGAGTATGTAATTTTGCTAATTAAGAGCGTCGGTGCATGTATAGAAATGAAATATATTCCATTAATTAGGATTGTTAAAATTCTCTCACTTTCACGTACACATTCTCATCCTCCTATTAATCTATTGAATAGTCGGTTATGTAACACAATCATAAGTAGATAGGTAAATAAAATATCAAGAAAATAATATTTCAAGATTATAGGATTCATTGACAACTACAATATTTTCAGCATGAAGTTAATATTTATTGTTAAAGATTTAAAAACAATGTATATGCTATATATTTATATACATGATATATGTGTTTAAATTTATATATTCGACTACATTGGCGATTGGGTTCTTAAGATTTTCATCAGGATGCCACTGGATAATTATTGATGATAATTATCCAGAATTAATTAATAAAATATCAGTTAAACAAATTATTTTATTTAACATATTGGTTCATGATTAATTTATTGGACTACTTCTCAAAAAGGCTTGTTGTGTTTTTATCTGTTCTCTAATTACCAAACATTGCCTGTAATTTTAATGATATCAATAGGTGGCATGATTAAACTAACTTTTATTTACAAATTATATAATAAAAAATCTATATATATACATTCTATTTACAAAAATTAATGATTAATGATCTATGTCTAGTAATTGGTTGTGAAGGCATGATTCAGATAGACAGAATTGAATATTTATATTGCCATGAAATATTTTGACATTTTAAAAATGAATTGTAACTTATCTATTATATTATACAATGTGGTGGATTTGATAGATGTCATCGCTGCATCTGCGAAGTCGAGATCATCATTATTCAGGTAAGGGTCTAGGAGAAAACAGTCCTCCAGTCAGAAGAAAACAGCAGACTCCAAGGCTCTCTATATCAGATCTCTCCTCTATGCCGGGCAGTGCCATTAGACCAAAAGACTCTTCTTCTATCCATCTCAGTGGATTTTATTCCAATATCTAGGGTGGGGCAAGGATGGTTCCCATTGGTTGAATTTTCCTAGCATAAGGGATGACTACGCCCCCTCCCCCAGGCCAAGATATTACAGCAGGTATATATTAGGTCTTTCTCTTTTTCCGGAAAGCAGGTATACCTCTTTCTTGCATGTGTTAATGCTGAACAAACCCCTTTTATCAGGTACACGACCGTTTCTTAGAGTTAAAAGCTTTTTGATCCTCTTTAAACCTAAGATTGGTCCTTTGGTGTTTTTGGCCGACCTATGTTCTATTGTCCCTGCTAAAAGGTTGCTAGGGGTTATCAGGTTTAGCTCTTAAGTGTTAGGTGTTATCTTTAGACTTATATATATTCATTTGAAATGATTGAATATAAGGACCACATGTGGTCCTTAAAATACATAACATTCTCCTAGTCTTGGGGAAAAGAAAAAAATAAATAAACTTAGAACAATGTATATGCTATATATTTATATACATGATATATATGTTTATATTTATATATTCCACTACATATAAGTGACATTACATATAAGTAATAATCTAACAAAATAAATGT
>CAKMRH010000017.1:0-54245 GCA_928085145.1 Nezara viridula | reverse complement strand
GGAAGGAGAGAAAACGCCAAACGTTTGAAAACAACAGTACTTAATTTCAAACGATCGAACTGAGCTTTTAAACAGATAAGAATAATTGTTTTTAATTAGTTCTTTCGTTCGGCACAAGTCGAGTTGTTCGTCTCGTTATTTTAAACGTATTACGTTTTCTAACGAAAGTCTCAATTCAAAAAAATGAACTGCTCTTTCAAACATATAAGAACAGTTGTTTTTATTGACATTGTTCTTCCGTTCGCCAATAGTCGAGTCATTTTTTCCAGGCTCTTAAGCGTTTTTCAACGAGGGCATCTGCTCATCATGAAAATAACGGAACAGTGTTATTTCTAGACTTTTTTTTTTTTTTTACGATTTCTGGCTGTTATTATTAATGAAGGCTAGATATAAACAAATACACCATAGCTACAAGGTATTTAAATTAACTTAAACATATTTGTAGGTGTTACTACAAAAAATAACTTGTTTTAAATGTGTGACTCAATCAGTACGTCTTGCAGGCCGAGGACCCGATACTTCCGGGCTCCACAAAACTACCGGATTCTTCCGGTAACGAATCCTTGCAATCCAAAACCCTCCGCATAATCGTTAGTGCGTCTTATTATTCCACAATTCAAATTATTCACATAAACTCAATATTCCATTTGTTGCAAATATGACCCGATATAGATATACATCATTTGATTGCAAACTTTCTGGTCACACAAAACCTATTATTAATAACCTTACTTCCAAAAATATACCTGATCAACTTCCAAAGCGTCTGAAAAGAAGATGCCCAAGGAACCTCATAAATTAAAATATTAAAAAAGTATCTATATATCTTCGCAAGCTACTGCTACGTTTTATATTCTTATAGCTGGTTTACTTATTGTATTTTATTTATACAATAGCAAATTTTAACACATGATTAAATATTTTTAAAAAATTCTGGAATATTGACAATCATGAGCATGAGCAACATGAGCTACGGTAGGATGCAGAACGTTATTTAACTGTATTAATTATAAAAACGATTAAATGTTTTTGAGCAATTTAAAAAACTTTTAAATAAATCAATTAAAGTTAAATTAAATAAAGTAAGGAAACTACTTAACAATTATGAAGAGAAGAATAGTTGGGGTGATCAGTGAAATAAGAAGGCAAAAATAAATGATGATATTTATTTTGACATTTGCCGACGTTTCGACCTAAAGTTCAGGTCATCATCAGAGCTCCAAAAAGGTTTATTATCATTTATTTTTGCCTTCTTATTTGATTGATCACCCCAAAAATTCTTCTCTGCATTATTCACGACAGTCAACCATTTACCCACAATTACTTAACAATTAAATGAATATAATATCCTATTTCACCTGAATGCTGCTTCAATCTGGTCGTGCTTGAAAACAGTATAATTAATTGGTTTTACACAACCATTGTCAATATGCTCTTTCAATACATTTTGTATAAATGCTGTTTCTTTCTCCTTTTGGGTACTCAAGATCAAATCTAAGAGAATACCATGAAAACTGCATCCCTTAGCAAATAGTTCCAAGCCTACGAAAAAAACAAACAAAAAAATATTCAATATTTTGTGAAGCTGATTCATGTGATATTCTTCAGAAATGGTATAATATATTGTTTTCCATCTGCTAGAGGTTAAAAAAACTGAATTTTTCAGGTTTATTTTTTGTTATTTTGACGACACACAGAGGTTGGTTACCAATAGACAGAAGAATAAAACTTTCACTCTAAGTTTAGATAAGTAAATGAATTATGCCAGAGTAACCTAAATAAATAGTCAACAATAGCATCGATTTAATTTTTTTATGAAGAATTAACATGGGAGAGGGTTTCTTTATGTGCTAATATAATTAACTGCCTTCGCGATTCGTATTGTTATGTATATCAGTTAATAGGTAAAGTTATGATAATGTTTCAAAATGATTGTGTTTGTTAATTTGGATAAAACCCATTTAACAGGTCCAAGTTTCTTTCATTATCACCAAAGTCCAAATTTTTTCCAACTTTCACGACACAATTTATTTTTCTACTGCCTCCAATATCTCATCATTCACAGTAGTGCACCAGCCGATCCAGGATTTAATTTTGGGGGGCTTCAGCCCGAAAGAAAATTTTCTACACATATAACGATAATTATTTTGAAAAAAAAGGAAGATACTAACTATCTATAAGAAATTATGCTTAAGTGATTTTTGTAGTCCTATAAAATGTAATTACACGAACAATAATACTTCAAGAGATAATTTTTTAATACTTTTCTCCATAAAAGATGGTTACATTTTGGGGGGGGGGGGGCATTAGTCAGAAAGCCCCCCCCCCGTAGATCCGTCTGAGCAGTAGAGGATTAAGCGGTCGCGTCGGGCTCACGATAGCAAAAAACACTAAAGGATCTCCAAGTTCTTAAATTAAGAATTTTTGAAATGATCGAAAAATCCTTCATAAAAGGACTATGATGACTATGAAATAGTCAAACAAATGTATATTTTAAATGTTAAATTTATGGTCTGTCCCTATCTAGCACCACTCATCCCTACAATCCTCCCCGCAGGCTGAAACGGCAGTGACCCCGTGACCTTTTGTAACATGTATATACTGGAGTTCTGGCAATGGCCAGATTCTCCACTCAAGTCATGAGTATCCGTGGCTGTAGCGCCCTCACTCAATCTCCGCTGGCTTTCAATGCCAGTGAAATGGTTGAGGAAGAAGCCCAGGGATCTCCTGAAAGTTGCTTTCCCTCCACGTGTGGGGGGATAAGTGTGGTTCGGAGTTCCTATGGCCTACTGTAAATAGTGTAATAGGTATGCCTGCGTCTAAGATGTTTATTTTCATTACTTTTTTTTTTCTCACTATGATATTTTATTTTGTTCTTTTGTAGCTTTATGTTATTTGAAGTTAGCTTATTTTTTTTATTTATTTATTTTTTATAATTTGTAAATATGGTGTGAATGTGCTCTCAGAACTCTATTATAAATGTCCTTTATTAAGACAGATTGTAATATTTATCAATAAATCAAAAAAAAAAAAAAATTATGGTCTCAAAGTCGAATAACATTTGTTTTTAAGGGGACACCGGTAGCAAGTGTCATGGCCGCATCTGCAATATAACTTTCATGTCGCAGTGTGATTGTTACATTGTTATGTGATTAATAGTCAAAACCCTGTGGTAATATTTTATCAACAGTGACTTTACAATCAGTTGAACATTTATACGTTCACGGATGCACAGGTGAGTTACAGTTTATTAACAATGAACATGTGATAAATTGGTGCTCGTTCGGGTAGCCCAAGTGGCCGTTAATTCCCTTGCCGTTCTTATCTTACATACGTTAAGTTCAAGGAAAAACTCTGTATACTAGCTCTCTCTCGTCAGCTGGTCTCAGTTCGAAACCAAAGACTAATAATTTTTGTTTTTTTTTCTTCCCAGAGACAGTTTTGTTTTAATTATTTTTTATCTTGTTTATTTATTCTCAAAAATGTTTTGTTTTATTTAAGTTTCTAACTTTGTAAATAGCTTATTATTATTTTCTTTTTTTTTTAAGAATTTGTAAATATTTATTTTTCTAATTCTAATTTAGGTAAAGATATATATATATATATATATATATATATATATATATATATATATTTTTTTTTTTTTTTTTTTTTTTTCTTGTTCTTATCATAGAAAATATGAATTTGGACAAGAAATCTTCATCCAACGCAGAAATATCCATTACCTTTATTCTTCGTTGATTTAGAGCCTGCTAATAATAACCCCGAGATATTTCAAGTTAACCGGCTTCTATATTCAACAGTTCAATTTGAAGAGCCTAAACACAAACCAGTATTAGTACAATGCACTAAGTGTCAAGAACTCGGGCACACAAAGACCTATTGCGAGCATCAGGCCAGGTGCGTAAGATGTGCCGGATTACACGCATCTAACACATGTCAGAAACCTCTAGACCAGCCTCTATAAATGTGCTCTCTGTGGCGAAGACAACCCGGCAAGCTATAAGGAATACATAGTCTACAAAAATCACTATAAGCTACGATCTCGGAACATGGCCTTAAAAAGCATTCAACATAATCAACAAAGTTACACCGACCCACCAGAAATTGGAAATATTTCAAATTTTCGAGAATTGCCGAAAAAAATTACTCATGTCACACAACAGGAAGAGTCTACTTCAACTGACTTCTATCATCCTCGTCAGGACTCCAGCAAAACTTAACACACAAACCACTATCAAGGAGCAGGAACCTCGAAGTCAGGCGCCTCGGACCTCCCAATCCAAACCTCCTACTCCCAATCCTTAATCTCATCATCCCCGTCAGCAAATTCCCCCTCATCATCTACCCCTACGAGTAAAATTACCGCCACAGTACCCTCAGCTACCTCAACCTAATGTTCAGAAAAAAAAAAACCGCACAAGCACCTTTGATTCCAGACTCTCCTCGTATACAACGACGGATGCCGCCCTTAATTAACACTCCTAACCCGCCACAAGAACCTACCCTAAACTCACTTCACAACCAACATCCATCTGATATAACTGCCATTCTATCATCCTTCCTATTGGACCTCCAAAATACTATAAAATAGCTTATTACTCTCCTCACAAGAATCCTTACCGAAGTTCCCTTTAATCTCTCACGATGAGTACAAAGCCCCTAGCTGTCCTTTTATGGAATGCTAATGGACTACACAACCACGGAGACGAACTGGACATTTTTCTTCATGACTACCACATTGATATTGTTCTACTGACAGAAACTCACTTCACACAACGTTCATATTTCTACATACATGACTTCATCACTTATAGATTCAGACCACCCCGACAACACTTCCCATGCCGATTCTTGTATCCTTATCCATAAATACTTATCCCATTATCTCATTCCTTCTACTCCAACTGAGGCTATTCAAGCAACATCAGTAATCATTTCAACCCGTCCTTTCCATTTAACACTCTCAGCTGTATACTGTCCTTCTGGTCATACTTTTACCTACAACTTACTTGAATCCTTATTTCGATCCGAAGGATTAAGGCTTTTTCGCAGGAGGAGGCTATTTCGCAGGAGGAGACTATAAAGCTAAGCACCAACGATGGGGTTGTCGAGCATCCAACTCCCGTGGTAACATACTATCTTCTCTCTCAACTTCCAATAGTTACTCTATCCTTTCTCCTATGAATCCTACCTATTGGTCAACTTCCCTCAGAAAACGCTCTGATATCCTGGACATATTTGTCACCTCCCAGATTTCCTCTTCCCATGTCACAATCAAATCCCTGGATGACATCTCCTCAGATCATTCTCCAGTTCTGCTTTCATTACACACAACCTTCGCTCCTAAGTCCACGTCTCCTCTTACACTGATTACAGGACGAGTAAACTGGGACAAATTTCGGAAAGACCTGGAAAATAAATTGGACCTAAATACTCCTCTTAAGCATGATTCGTCGTTTATTGAAGCAGAATTGGATATCCCACTCCAACTGACTCCTCCACCTAAAGCATTCATCCTTCAGAAACATCCAATATCATTCATAGATTACCTTCCCGCAAAGCTCCTGGTCCTAATCACATCCCAGATCCTAAAACTGCTTCCTAAAAAAGCCATACTATTCCTCACCTATATATATATATATATATATATATATATATATATATATATATATATATATATATATATATATATATATATATATATAACGCTGTACTCCGAACCACATATTTTCCTGACCCTTGGAAACTATCCATTGTCAAAATGATACCTAAACCCATGAAGCCGCCAGAACATCCATCCTCTTACCGTCCTATTTCTCTTTTACCCACTATGGGCAAAATCCTGGAAAAACTCATCTTAAAACGCCTGTATCCTATCCTAGGCTCTAAACAAATTATCCCAGATCACCAATTTGGATTCCGCACATCCCACTCCACTATACAGCAATGCCATCGTGTGGTAGATGTAGTCTCCTCTGCATTGGAGCGCGGAATGTACTGCACGGGAGTCTTTCTCGACGTTGAACAGGCGTTTGATAGAGTCTGGCATCCCGGACTGATGTACAAACTCCGTAAATTCCTACCACCTACATACTTCCTCATTATCCGTTCCTACCTTACTGACAGATTCTTCAAAGTCAATCATAACAATGCTTTTTCATCTCTTTTTTCTCAGTTTGCTGGTGTTCCTCAAGGTAGTATCCTAGGTCCTATCCTTTATACAGTTTATACAGCTGACATCCCAACCCATTCCAACACTGTCATCACCACATATGCCGATGACACATGTATCCTATCAGTCAATAACGATCCATCTATTGCATCCCAAACTCTTCAATCACACATCACAAGTCTTGAAAAATGGTGTCAAAACTGGAGGATTAAAATAAACTCCAATAAATCCCATCAAATTACCTTTACTCTTCGTCGTAAACCTATGACTTCCTGTCCTACAGTATCCTTTAACAGTACCCCACTTATCCCTGTTGACCAAATCCGATACCTAGGACTCCACCTTGACAAAGGACTCACTTGGAACCCCCATACCAGACTGAAACGACTAGAAACCGCCGGACGTTTCCGACTACTCCAGCACTTACTAGACAAACGCTCTAAACTGCCAACTATTTACAAAAGACTCATATATATTACTATAATAAGGCCTATTTGGACTTACGGGATCGAGCTTTGGGGCTATACTAAACCATCAAATTCCTCTCGTATCCAATCCCTACAATCCAAAATCCTTCGTAAAATCCTTAATGCTCCCTACTTTGCCACAAATAAAATCATCCATAATGACCTTAATGTACCATATCTTTCGGATTTAGCTCAATCCAGATACCTGTCCTTTCATAATAAACTTCTGAACCATCCGAACCCTCTCGTTTCCAACCTTGCTTCCTCTTCTATTCCTGATAACCCTCCGAGGCGTCTGAAAAGAAGATGGCCTCGAGACCTTCTAATATAGAAATATAATTGGAGTGCTACCAATGGGTAGTTTCTCCTCATGTTGTACATGTCATATTACTTGTTCATATTTACTTGTTTCATAGTTCTTGATTATTATTTTACTTTTGTTAATTTTATATTTTCTGTACATATGATGTGAATGTGTTCATGTATCACTATAAACTATTGTCCACGTGACATATTGTTATAATTCTAAATAAATAAATTAAAAATATTCCATTCATTACATGGTTTCCTCATTTACATAATTATTTAGTCAAAATATTATTTTATACACGAGTGAATGCTCATGCCAGTGTTAATCATTGAATATAACCATTTATTTAAAATTAAAAATACAAGCTTTATGTAATATTTAATTTTAAAAAATTATAAATTTCGAAATTTTAAGTTTCGGTGCAAACTAACCCTACAAGTACAACTAATCCTAGGGACTACCATTTTTCCAGGAAAGAAGATCCACAAAGAAATTTGGAGAACACCCAAAGGCCTTGTAGTCAATCCAATAGATCATCTCTTAATCGACTCTCGCCTGAACATGGACACGGATCATTATTTCAGCGTAGCCGAAATTAGGGCAAGGATATCCGTTGCCAGATTCTCTAAAACTCACTTTGTAAGAAGATATAATATTGATAAGCTGAATGAAGCGGAAGTGTGTGATACATATCAGGAGGGCCGTCGCAGCCTTGTCTGCGCCTCGAATCAGATACAAAAATATAATGCATAATGCTTTTGAAAAATTCATTTCTGTCCGCTTTCTACTTTTTAATTTATTCCTTTTTATCATTACTTATATCATTGTTCACAACTAGAGGAATAATTATTTCTAACCTCAGTTCCATATGCTGTTATTAGATAAATTACCACTATAACTAGCTAGAGATTTATCGGTACTGAAAGGAAGTGCAAAAGTATAATAAAGTACAGTAAATAAAATCTGTAAACATGAGAAAATATACTACTGGCCGAGTACGAGGGATGTGAATGGGCGCCTGATATAATTTCGCCTCGGGCGCCAAAAACTAACGCGACGGCTCTGCATATACGAATAGTCTCTCATCTGCTGATAGTGAATGAAAATATTGCAACGCCACAGGCGGATCTACGGTGGGGGGTTTCGGGATGAAGCCTCTTCTCCTACCCCCCTCCCCCCCAAAAATGGTAAAATATAACCATGTTTTATGAAAAAAAATTATTATTGTTCGTCTAATTACATTTAATATGACTCAAATGAATTACTTAAATACCATTTCATATAGATACTTAGTTTCTTTCTTTCTTCCGAAGTAATTATCGTAATATATATATGGTAGTTCTGCGCATGCGCTTGATTTGATTGCCACGTTTTTACATCGTCTCTCACAGTTTCTCTTTTTTTAAGTGGAAAAAGTTTACTTTTTTTACTCAAAAACTATTAACGCCGAGATCAACACAGCAGCAACAACAATGGACTAATACCACAGTGAGTAGTGTTGATATTTACTGTGTATTCTATAGACAGTGAAACCAGTGTCCGAGGTGCTTTATCGCTAGCCTTATCTGTCATAGCTACGTCTGATACTGCCCACTCTAGCAGTCGTGGCTCTGCCACGGATGAAGACGGACGGAGCTGTGCTCGTCGTTTCTCCGAGTTCAAGGACACGCAGACGAAGTTTTATTTTCCTTATTTTTTTTATTTATTATTTTTTTTTTAGATGCGATATTTTCATCAAGTGATGTCCACTAAAAGGTCTTGTTCTGCTGGCTCCACCCCTCGTAACTCACCACCTAAACAAAAAACTCGTCGCAGTAAGCGATCGACACCCCCGGAACTCCTCCAGCGAAAATTCAAGATTCCACACCACAACCGCAAGCAGGTACCTCTTCACAACAAATGGTCTCTGAATCTCCATTTTTTACACCCAATCCATACCAGGTGCTTCAAAATGACAGAGAGGAGATGGATTCTGCACCGATACCTAGAGAACCACGGCCTCCTCCGATCTTTATCAAAAATATTAGAAATTTTCAATTATTATGCACCCAATTAAATACAATCTGTCCTGATAGCTTTTCATGCCTTAACAGGACTAGCGACACAAAAATAACACCGGCCACACCTGAAGCCTATCGAAAAATAATCAAGTATTTGACCGAAACAGGTGCGGATTTTCACACATACCAGCTGAGGGAGGATAGATCATTAAGAGTAGTGATAAGAAACTTACACTCCTCAACCCCAACTGAGGTTATCAAGGATGAGCTAACGGCGTTAGGGTTCAATGTTCGCCAAATAACAAACGTTCTGAAAGAAAATAGAGACCATCCAGGAGTAAAAACTAAAATTCCACTGCCCTTATTTTTTGTGGATCTGGAGCCAACACCAGGGGTGGAAAAAATATACGACATACATCGATTATACTATACCATCGTAAAGGTTGAAAAACCATATCCGAAAAAAGAAATCGTCCAGTGCCACAATTGTCAGGCATACGGCCACACTAAGTCATATTGCCACCACATGCCGCGCTGCGTGAGGTGCGGCGAATCACACAAATCTGGAGAATGTACCAAACCAATAAAAGATCCTGCAGTCTGCGCCCTATGCTTGGCGGGTCATCCGGCCAACTATAAAGGTTGTGAAATCTATAAAAACCTCAAAGCTAGATACAAGCCCCGGAACCACGATGCTACACCTAAACAAAGAAGAGGACCTGCTAAAATCGTGGACTCTAAAGTTTCCTTTGCTAAGTTACTCGGAGGTAGAGACCCGACTAATGAATGTGAGACCCTGCCGGTACAACCAACTCAATCCCTACCTCAATACCATATCCCTCCTAATTTACCTAAACCTCAACAACCTAACCAATATCAAATCCCTCACATTCCTCCACCGTCCAATGCCACAGATCTTACTAGTTTATTGACATCCTTCCTTACCGAATTTAAATCCCTTGTCACCCCACTGATATCACTTCTTACAAACCTGGTATCTCATCTCATTCCTCCTTTAAAAAATCCTTAAATGACTTTCATCAAACCCATATCCATTCTCCTATGGAATGCGAATGGTGTTAGAAATCACATAGACGAACTAACAGCCTTACTATTAGACAAGAACATTGATGTAGCCCTAATTACAGAAACTCGACTGACCAAAAAACAGCTTTTGAAAATACCACAATACTTAACGTATCGGACAGACCACCCTGACGGTAGAGCACATGCCGGTACTGCTGTCATCGTACATCAATCCCTCTCTCATCACATACTCCCATTGCCTAATCACGATTTCCTACAATCCACTGCAGTTGTAATCAAAACCTTTTCCTTTCCTGTCACCATTGCATCAGCATATTGCCCTCCTAACCGATCCATATCCAATGTCCACTTCACCTCTCTCCTAAATTCCTTAGGAAACCACTTCATCCTGGGTGCAGACTTAAACGCCAAGCATCAACAATGGGGTTCAAGAACCACGAATTCTCGTGGTCGAACATTGCTGTCTGCACTCAATTCCCAATGTTTTACCCTCCTTCCTCCCAATTCACCTACCTACTGGCCCACTGACCCTAACCGTAATCCCGATATCCTCGATTTCTTTATCCACAAAGGTTTAGGTACCCTCCACCATTCCCTTGCCCATCTTGATGAGCTTTCCTCAGACCACAGCCCATTAATATTCCAAGTATCATTAGCTCCTATTCCTAAACCCTCTCCACCATCCTTCATCAGAGGCCCAGTTAACTGGAAACTCTTTCATCAAATCCTCTCCGATAAAATTGACCTCAGAGTAACCCTGAAAACCCCTGAAGACCTGGACAATGCAGTACATTCCTTCACTACCAAAATTCAAGAAGCAGTCTGGACTGCTTCCTCCCCTGATCACTCCTCAAAAATCCTTAAGAAACATAATTTACCTCAACACCTCCTTGACCTAATCCACATAAAACGCCGTGCCAGATTATTATGGCAACGTACCAGACATCCAGCCGACCGCCACTCCTACAATTATCACTGTAAAAAATTAAAACAAGAATTAGCCACCTTCAGATCCCAATCATTCAATTCCTACCTCACCACACTCTCTGCTCATGATAATTCCCTTTGGAATATCACCAGAAAAATCCTCAAATCCCATCATATTTCCCACCCTCTTCGACGAGGTGATGGCTCCTGGGCAGCATCTGATGAAGATAAAGCCGAGGAGTTTGCCAAACACCTTTCCTATACTTTCGCTCCTCATCCGGAATCTCATCCTACCCACACAGTAAAAGTAGAAGAATTCCTTTCTTCACCTATCCCACTCTCCTTACCACCTAAAGCAGTTAATCCCTCTGAGGTCAAATACCTATTACGCAAAATCACTCCTCGTAAATCTCCTGGATACGACCTTCTAACCCCGCAGATCCTACGACAACTACCATCCAAAGCCATCATATTTCTAACCTATATATACAATTGTATCCTCCGAACTACCCACTTCCCTCTCCTATGGAAACATTCCACCATCATCCTTTTCCTGAAACCAGGCAAGCCTCCCAATAATACATCATCCTATAGACCAATTAGCCTACTCCCAATTCTTTCAAAAATTTTTGAAAAGATCCTCCTGAAAAGAATCCTACCCATAATAGACTCCCGTAAAATCCCTACCCATCAATTCGGATTCCGTTCCCAACATTCTACCGTCCAACAAGGACTCCGAGTTGTTGACCACATATCCTCAGCCCTAGAAAACAAGCAGTTTTGCTCGAGTGCATTTCTGGACATAGCGCAAGCTTTTGACCGGGTGTGGCACGCCGGACTGCTCTTCAAGCTCAAATCCCATCTACCACAGTCCTTATACCTAATACTCCAATCCTACCTCTCCGACCGCTCCTTTCGAGTTCGCTGTGGTACAGAATTTTCCGACTGTTATTCAATTGAGGCTGGAGTTCCTCAAGGCAGCGTCTTGGGTCCCATCCTTTACATCATCTATACCGCTGACATTCCCGTCCATCCCGATACACTCCTGGCAACTTTCGCTGATGACACTGCGATCCTATCTTCTAACTCAGATCCTGAAACAGCGTCCAGAAACCTGCAACGGCACCTATCCTTGATTGAACACTGGTGCAAGAAATGGCGCATCAAAGTCAATGAATCCAAATGTAAACATATAACCTTCACCCTTCGTCGTAATTCCTGTCCACCAGTTTACTTTAATACCATCCAGCTTCCCTTCTGCGACACAGTCCGGTACCTTGGTTTTCTCCTAGACAGACGACTAACGTGGAATCCGCATACTAGACTGAAAAGACAGGAACTTAACCGACGTTATGGCCAGCTATATAGACTACTTAATAGAAAATCTAAACTTTCTATTGAAAACAAACTACTGATCTACAAGACAATATTAAAACCCATGTGGACCTACGGACTAGAACTGTGGGGGACAACCAAATTTTCTAACATCAAACGCATTCAATCCTTCCAGTCCAAAGTCCTCCGTACAATAGTCGATGCTCCCTTTTATGTCTCTAATAAAACCCTGCACAATGACCTTAATATTCCATTTATTCTTGATCTTATCCCAGACAAATTCTCCAAATTTCATCAGAACCTTACCCATCACCCTAATCCCGTAGCACAATCCCTATCTAGCACCACTCATCCCTACAATCCTCCTCGCAGGCTGAAACGGCAGTGGCCCCGTGACCTTTTGTAACATGTATATACTGGAGTTCTGGCAATGGCCAGATTCTCCACTCAAGTCATGAGTGTCCGTGGTTGTAGCGCCCTTACTCAATCTCCGCTGGCTTTCAATGCCAGTGAAATGGTTGAGGAAGAAGCGCAGGGATCTCCTAAAGCCTTGCTTTCCCTCCACGTGTGGGGGGATAAGTATGGTTCGGAGTTCCTATGGCCGACTGTAAATAGTGTAATAGGTATGCCTGCGTCTAAGATGTTTATTTTCATTACTTTTTTTTTTAAGATAATTTTAATTCTATTTTATTCATTTATTTTCATTCTATTATTACTATTATTTATATTTTCTTTCTTCACTATGATATTTTATTTTGTTCTTTTGTAGCTTTATATTATTTGAAGTTAGCTCTCAGAACTCTATTATAAATGTTCTTTACTGAGACAGATTGTAATATTTATCAATAAACAAATAAATAATAATAATAATAATAATTATATATATATATATATATATATATATATATATATATATATATATATATATATATATATATATATATATATATAGCAGTACTACTACCTCCGGTCTAATTAATAACTGCGTCAGTGATAATATATCACCATGTGATATAAATAGGTAATAATTTAGGAAGTTGCACTAGGTTATACAGAGTTAGGGGTACTAAATGTTTGTACCACTTATAACATTAATCATATAACAAAACAATGTTAATATTATGTAATAGAACATTCCTTTTGTAAGGCCGAGCTCTAAAATGTAACTGTAATCAATAATTCATGTAAAGTTATATTGTTAAAATAAATATGTTTATCTAGTTTATTTGCGTTACCTATTTAAGTTATGATAATAAATAGGTTATATATATATATATATATATATATATATATATATATATACAAAAAAAAAGTCTTTTGGGTTGAACCTCCCTCCAAAATTAAATTGTCGATCCGCTAATGAGCTATGATATATAGTGAGAGAAGAAGGGAGGAAAATGAATACATAAGAAAAGAAAGAGAGCTTAGAAAAGCAAAAGTTCAGAGAGATAGAAAACTTAAAAAAAAAAAAAGAATCAATGAATCCAGACTATTCTTCCAGAGAGTAATGATGGAAGAAAAATATTTTATCCAAAAGTTTCCTGTTGTAGAAACGACTATAGGTGAATTATTTTGCTCTCGTGTGTATATAAGATATTGCCTAATGTCCAGTTTGAGAAACTAATCCCATCCGCTGAAAGATAACTTGGGAATTACCAATCAAGGTTTAGAAGATGTCATTCAACCACCGGACAGATCTTTATTTTGCCGATGATCTTGGATAAGGACATGAAATACAAGCTGACCACTCACCACCATTTCGTCGACTGTAAGTCAGTACATGACAGTATCGGTAAAGAGAGACTGTACGAATCCCAAGAAAACTCACAAGATTTGTAAAGATAACCATGAAAAATTTAAAATGTGCTGTCCGTGTGGGATCAAATCTATTCGAGGTATTTGAAATCAGTAGAGGAGTAACAAAATGAGACCCCCTTGCTTGCCTCTTATTCAATCTGGCATTAGAAACGGTTGTTAAAAAAATTCTAACAACGGACACCATCTTTAACAAAGCTGTACATTTGCGAGGTTAGAACAGGCATTGAAGGAGGAGGTTATTGCTCTTGAAACAGCTGTCAGAGAATTTGACCTCACCACCCACAAGAAAAAACTAAATATATTCGAGTCGGTTGTGGAGGAGGCTATTTCGCATTCCTAGCTATTGGCCCCTAAAAGTTCCAGAAAATGGAGACTTTTGTGTACCTAAGATGAACTCCAGGAACGATGTATCTCAGGGTATCAGCAGACGGATCAATAGTGTAAATAGGTGCCTCCATGGCCTGTCCAAGCGTTTTAAGATCAATACCTCTCCTCCAGTACAAAAATCAACCTTCACAAAAACCTGATACATACGGTGCTCAATTATGGGTCAGAAGCATCAGTAACCACTAAGGCCCACGAGAATAGATTATTGATTTTTGAGATACAGGTGCTCAGGAGAATATTAGGAGCAGTAAGAGAGGGAGAGGTCTGTAGGAAAAGAAAAAAACAGACAGCTCTACAAGACCTTTAAGCATGCCACATCGTAAGGGTTACAAAGTTTGGACGACTCCGTTGGGCCGGTCCTGTGGCTCGAATGGGAGACTCCGAGATCCCAAAAAAGATAATGACGGAGGAAGTGCACTGAGCAGGAAGAGTAGGGCGACCCTGAACAACATCGCGAGATGGTAAGGAAGTCGATGCGAGGAACCTGCTTAACGCCAGCAACTAGAATGCTGCAGCATAAGACATAGCTGTCTGGTGGTGATTGATCAAGGATATCTACAGCCGCTAGCTGGTTGTTGCGTCGAACATATATGTATTTATGTAATTTTAAATAAAGTACACGCTTATACCAAAATATCTTACCTAATGGATTATTTCTAGATAAGTCGAATTTCCCTATTTCTAAAAATTGGCCACCTTTAGCTAAACATCGAACAGATGCTAACAACTTATCTTCCGCTAACGAGTTTAAAACCATATCTACGCCTCTTCCATTGGTTTCTCTCATGATCATTTGTTCAAAGGTCGTGTCTCTAGAATTTCCTATGTGGCTTTCCTTTATCTGCAAATGTTAAATTTGAGTTTTAAATTTAAACAAAAAATTAAATCTAATGTATAGTATTTATACTTGTCTAAGCTTATCAGATATTTTTTACCTGAGGAAAATGTTTTTTTATAAAATCTCGTTTCTCTTGTGTGCCAACTGTTGTGAAAACTGTGCAGCCTTTGAACAATGCTACATGTATCGCAGCTTGGCCGACTCCTCCAGTTCCAGAGTGTATCAAAATGGTATTTCCTTTCTTAATTTTTCCCCTTTCTATAAAAGCATACAGTACCTACGATCCCAAAACAAATATATTTTAAAAAATTGAAATTAAATAATTTTATTTATTCAAGAGCATCTTGTACCAATTAAATGAACTGATATTATTTTTTAAGACGTACGATGGACGGGAAATATAACATCAAAACATGGAATCGTTGTTTATTACAATCTTTCTCAAAGGACATTTATAACAGTGTTCTGAGATCACATTGACACTCTATGTACAATAAAGAAATAAATTATACAGAAAAATAATATATATATACAAGAAGTAAGTATAAAATAACCTAAAAAGAAATAAATAAAAAAGAACACATACATACCTATAAACACTATTTACAATCCGGTGAGAGAACTCCGAGCCAGACTTGTCCCTCCAACTATGGAGGGAAAAGCATGATTCCAGGAGATCCCTGCACATCTTTCTCAACCGCTTCACTGGGGATAAACCCACTGCAGATTGAGCGAGAGTGCTTTAGCCACCTACACTCATGTCGTGAGTGGAGAATCAGGCCATTGCCAATTTAAATTAACTCCAATATTTACAAACTACAAAAGGTCGCGGGGCCACTGCCGTTTTAATATTCTTGGAGGATTAGTTGTGGCTTAGAGGGGGGATAGGTGGTGCTGGATAGGGATTGTGCAAAGGGATTGGGATGATAGGTAAGATTCTGGTGAAATTTGGATAATTTTGCTTTGATAAGGTCTAGGAAAAATGGGATATCAAGGTCATGATGTAGGGTTTGGTTGGTTACATAGAACGGAGCATCAACTATTGTTCGAAGGACTTTGGACTGAAAGGATTGAATGCATTTGATGTTAAAAAATTTTGCTGTCCCCCACAGTTCCAGTCCGCACGTCCAAATAGGTTTCAGTATTGTCTTGTAGATCAGTAGTTTGTTGTCAATTGAAAGTTGAGATTTTCTGTTCAGTAGTCTATATAGCTAGCCATATCGTCGGTTGAGTTCTTGTCTTTAGAGTCTTGTATGTGGGTTCTATGTCAGTCTTTGGTCTAAGATAAAGCCAAGATACCGGATTTTGTCTGAGTAAGGAAGCTGGATGGAATTAAAGTGTACTGGTGGAGAGGAATTGCGTCGAAGAGTAAAGATAATATGTTTGCATTTCGACTCATACACTTTAATGCGCCATTCATTACACGATGTCAAGATGAAGTGTTGTCCTAAGGAATTGAGGAGAGAATTGAATTGGGCATTGGATATGGATCGGTTAGGAGGGCAATATGCTCACGCTAGGGTAACCGGAAAGGAGAAGGTTTTTATTACGATAGCGGTGGACTGTAATGGAAATCGTGTGTAGGTAATGGGAGTAGGTGATGGGAGAGGGATTGGTGTACAATGACAGCAGTACCGGCACGTGCTCTTCCGTCAGGATGGTCATTATGATATCAGTCTTTTAAGTCTAGTATGAGGGTTCTACGTTAGTCGTCTGTCTAAGAGAAAGCCAAGATACCGGACTGTGTCAGGGAAGGGAAGCTGGATGGAATTAAGGTGTACTGGTGGACATGAACTGAGTCGGAGTATGAAGGTAGTGTATCTTTACCTTCACATGGGGTAATACGCCATTTATTATACCAGTGCTCAATCAGGGGGAGGTGTCTTTGAAGGTTTAATGATGCTTTATCAGGATCTGAGTCGGATGATAGAATGGCGGTGTCATCAGCAAACGCCAGGAAGATATCGGGATTGACAGGGATGTTGGCGGTAAAGAAGATGTAAAGGACCGAACACAGTACGCCACCTTGAGGAATACCGGCCTCAATTGGATAGCGATTGAAAAATTCAGTGCCGCGGCGAACTCGGAAGGTACGATCAGAGAAGTAGTAGCGGAAGATAAGGTATAAAGACTGAGGCAGAAGCCTGAGGCAAGTTTGAAAAGAAGCCCGACGTGCCATACCCGTTCATAAGCTTGAGCTATGTCCAGAAATGCACCCGAGCAATAGTGCTTGCTTTCCAGGGCTTTGGAAATATGGTCGACCACTCGAAGTCCTTGTTGGGCGGTGGAGTGTTTGGAACAGAATCCGAACTGATATGAAGGAAGATTTTGAGATTCTATAATGGGTAGGGGAAGTTCTGCGCATGCGCTAATTTATTACAAACTACCTGTTATTTCGTCTCCTACAAGGGATTAAATTACTAGTGAATTAGTCAACTATAGTAATTATAAACAGTGCCACTTGAACAATTAACAATTCGTTCATAAAAAAAAATTTGATCGATCGAAAAGTAAATCGTCATAAAAATTTAATTTTCCTTGAAATCTAAATATTTCAACTACAAAGAAGGCTTTTGAAGAAAAAAAAAAGCACAGGCAGAAGTATATAAAGAAGTAGACTACACTTTTGGAAGATAAGTTGAGTCTATGACTTTGTACTTAAATCTAAGTTTTATTACGCATTTAGATACCAAAAATTTCAAAATATTCATCAGAGGTGGGTGAAAATAACACTGTTAGAAGATCAAAACTACATTTAAAAATGTCTGAATCAGGAAAAAGTAACGCTGTGAACTCCGGAAGTACAAAAACTTTTGCCAATATAATAAAAACTCAAAATCGATCATGTCTTGATACAACACAGCTGGCAAAGCAGTATAATTAATGTACGGTCTTATCGCGGAGCAGAATGTGGGTCGGATCATGAATTAGTAATCGCGAAACTTCGACAAAAACTTAATATAAAAAAGAGAAAAGAAAACCGTTTCGATTTTGAGAATTTTAATTTGGAAAAATTAAAAAATCCATCAATTAGAAACCAATTCGAGCTAGAAGTTAAGAATAGGTTTGAAGCTTTAGAGCTTCCTGACGAGGACCACGAGGATATTGACAAGTTATGGATAGAGATCAGAGATAATATTAAAGCGGTCGGTAACTCGTGTCTAGGAAAAAAGGAAAATAAGAATAACAAATCGTGGTTTGATGAAGATTGCTTAAACATGTGTGAAAAAAGAAAAGCCGCTAAATTAAAAGCTCTAAATAATCCTAGCGAAGACAATCTGGAATACTTCCGAATCTCAAAGAACGAAACGACAAAATTGCTCAAAAATAAAAAAAGGGAGTATCTTAAAAATAAAATAATTGAAATAGAAACTAACAGAATCGAAAATAACGTAAGAGACATGTACAAAGGTATAAACAGATCACGAAAATATGTAGGGCCCGTAACGTCTGGAATTAGGGATGATAATAACAATATTCTGACCGATCCGGCTGACATATTGAATAAGTTTAAGGACCACTTTGACAATATTTTAAATACGGGAAATTATGATCTGTGTCCTCCTTCTGAGTACCAGAGTGCTGAACCGTTAATAGAAGGACCAAGTAAAGAGGAAGTTGAAGTAGCTATCGGAAAATTAAAATCATATAAAGCAGCGGGAATCGATAATATTCCTACTGAACTAATTAAGGCATGCGGAGAAGCTGGAGTTTCTAAAATACATCGGTTGGTTAAAAAGATCTGGGTGAACGAGAAATTACCTGAAGAATGGAAAGAATCTATTCTTATTCCGATTCACAAAAAGGGTCCGAGGACGGATTGTAATAACTATCGAGGAATTTCACTCCTTCCGGTATGTTATAAAATATTCACTTTAATCTTAACCAGTCGAATCACGGAATACGCCGAGGAAATTATCGGAGACTACCAATGCGGATTTAGACGGAATCGTTCGACTATTGATCAAATATTTTCTTTACGGCAAATATTAGAGAAAAAATTGGAGTATAACGGTATTGTTCACCAGCTGTATATAGATTTTAAAAAGGCTTACGATTCTATTGACCGCCAGAAACTGTATAATATTCTAATCGAGCAGGGGATTCCAAAAAAACTAGTAAATCTAGTCAGGATGTGCTTGACGGAGACACTCAATAAAGTTAGAATCGGTAATAATTTGTCCGAAAAATTTGAGGTTCGTTCGGGCTTAAAACAGGGGGATTCTCTTTCGCCTGTCCTGTTCAATTTGGCATTAGAATATGCCATTAGGGAGGTAATGCGAACCGAGAAAGGGTTGGATCTGGGAGGGACAACATCCGTGCTGGGCTATGCTGATGAACTGGTACTGTTAAGCGAAGACGTTGAAACTATAAAACTAAATACGACAACGTTAATGAAAGCCGGGAAAGAACTAGGACTCGAAATAAACGTGGATAAAACAAAATATATGGTTAGCTGCAAAAATGGCAATAGATAGATAGATAGAAGAATCAACTTTATTCTGGGACTACGTCCCTTGAGAATAACAATATTGTACATAAAATTAAACATTACATCTGGCCAAAATGTATATTACAATAAACAAAAACAAACAAACAAACAAAAAAAACAACTAAAAAATAAGGGATAAAAGAAGTGTTTACATAACTGTACAGATATCGGAAGCCATAATATGAGAAATAATGTCCTAATACTGCAAAATAGTTGCTATACACAATACGCTATGAAATTATAAATGAGCGACAAATAATAATAAAGATGTTATAGTAATAGTAGTATGTTCGTAGAACATAATAGTATAATCGAAATACAATAATAGTGTAATCGTACATACACAATATATACACCCAATAATACAATAATAGTGAGAATACAATAATAGTACAATAGTATATATACAATATACATATATTAATATATATATACATATACATACATACACATATACATACATACAATGCAACAATAGTATAATAATACAATATAGGCTACCCAGCGTCTGATTGAATTGTAAGGAGGAATTGGAAAAGGAGGGTTTTAAATGTGGATAAGGATGGTGCATGGCGGATTTTAAGTGGGATGGAATTCCAAAATGTGGTGGATCGGACAATAAAGGAGTGTTGAAATGAGGCCGATTTGTGGAAAGGGGTATAAAGGTCGGAAGGACGAGATCTTGTGGAGAGGGAGTGGATAGATGACTTGAATTGAAGGAGATTGAATGCGTAGGACGGACGATGATTATAGATTATTTGGTAAAGGAATGTACCTAGGAAGTACTGTCTTCTGAAGGAGGGGAAGAGCCACCCTGACTCGGCGTAGTAGTGGGAAACATGAGAACGTCACAATACTACTGGTGATATCGATATAGATGGTAATATGTTTGAACAGGTAGATAAATTTAGGTATCTAGGTTCTACGATAACTAGAAAAAACGAAATTGAAGAAGAGATTAAGGTTAGACTGAAGGCGGGGAATGCTTGTTATTTTTCTGTGACAAAACTACTTAGTTCGCGCCTCTTGTCCCGAAACTTAAAAATTAGAATCTATAAAACAATTATCTTGCCTACAGTTCTTTATGGATGCGAAACTTGGCCGCTTACATTAAGGGATGAGCAGCGTCTTAAGGTTTTTGAAAATAAAGTATTGCGTAGAATATTCGGACCGAAGAAGGATGAGTTAACCGGAGAGTTCAGACGGTTACACAACGCCGAATTGCGTGAGATGTATCCGGGTAATATAATTGATGGTAATTTCATCGCGGCGAATCAAATGGGCTTGTAAAGTTGTTGGGCTTAGTAACGAGAGAATTCCTAAAAGGTTAATATTTGCTGTGCCGAATGGTAAGCGTCCGAGGGGTAGACCGAAGCGAAGGTGGGAAGATTGCATTAAAGCCGATCTGAAGGGACTGGGTTTGGACGGCGAACGGTGGAGGGAGGTGTGTAACAAGCGATTGGTGGTGTCGGCATCGAACCTTCGGGTTCGCTAAGCCTTATTATTATTTATTATTTAATAAAAACTCAAGTTCAACCAACAACACTAAGTATACCCAAAAAAGAACAAGATATCCTACTCTCTGCTGTAAGTGGAATTCCTTTAATAAAGTATATAATAGCAATAGGAGAAATTGTTAGTCCTAAAAATATAATTTTTGAAAATAGAATTTCAAATAGCCATATTGCAATTTTCCTAAACAGTAAAGAAGTTCTAGAAAAACTAACCATGAGTCATAAGGAAATCCAAATAGATAACAAAAACATATCTCTTAAAAAACTAATAAGTCCAAAATAAATCCATCCAAAAGGATTATAATTACCAATGCTCCCTCATACTTGCCACACAACATAATAGAGACCAAATTAAACATTTAATTATTGTCTAGCATTAACTATCTAAAAGCAGGGATAAAATTAGCTGGTTACGAACATGTACACTCATTCAGAAGACAAGTGTTTATCCAACCCGATGAATCAGAACATTTACCTGACAGTATATTAGTGGGCTATGAGGGTGATAATTACAGGCTATACTTAGGAGAAGACGAAATTCGATGTTATATATGCTCCGAAGCTGGACACATCAGCACAAATTGCAAGTTGAATCCAGACCTCCAAGCAAAATCCCTAGAAAAACAAGATACGATTAACCCAGACAACCTAGATGATCAGGAGAAACAAAAAGGACTTTTTCCTGACCTCATTACCAATAAACAAAACAAAAAAATTATAGAAAAAGAAAATCAAAAAAACTCTATTGTGAATGTAAAAGACATAGCGATGACAAATGCTCATCAAAGTAGCATGAACGAATGAGTGAACCACCATTAGAGGAAACACTAAAACAATTTTTTTTAACCGATTTTAAACGAAACTTACTATAACCTCTCAAATAACAATACAGATTCACTCACTGAGTCTGAATCAGAAATAGCTAAAAATAAATAATTAAAGAAAGCTGAAAAAGATATTACAACTATACGAGAGCAATTCTTGCAGGTCAAAGAACTGATCGAAAATAATAGTGACAAATATCCCTCAAATGTTGACACCTTCTGTGTTTTCGCAATCCTATAAACACTATTAAACTATTCACTCCTGAGTTCAGTGTAAGCATTGGAAGAGATAAGACGTACCTCTCTGGTTGCTCACAGATAAGAATATATACATTTATACATATATATATATATATATATATATATATATATATATATATATATATATATATATATATATATATATATATATATATATAAATTTCTTTCTCTTATAATTTTTCACTTATTATTTTTAATTACTATAAGGTTATATTTATTTTTTTTATAAAAAAAAATACTTCATTTCATCTTTTTTTTTCTTTATTACTTGATATTTTAAATAATTATATTACGTTTTATTTTATCCTTTTATGGGAGATCCTATAGATTTAAATAGACCAAAGGCTAAACGATAACGACCTCGGGGTCACCTTAAATTTGAAGCAGAAAATAGGAATGGTGCGATCCCAATTAGCCCATCTTTTTTAATAATAGAAAAATCAGATGATCAAAATTTTCAAAAAGTATCTCCATTCTTAATAAATAAGTTTCGTTCAGGTTTGGTGGCAGACTTAAATGTAAAAAAGCTATGAAATGGCACATTACTTATTGACACCAAAAACAGTAAACAGTAATTATTAAAATGTAAAAATTTTGGTGGACGATTTCCGGTTGAGATATCCCCACAATACCTTAAATTACAGTTAAGGGGTGATGCGGCATTACGACCTCCAATTTCTGGAGATAGATGAAATTAAAGAAGAATTATCTCTAACGATAAATGATATAATACGTATTAAAATAAAAAAACAATGGAAATGAAATATTGACAAATTCTTATATCGTCACATTGCCTACACCGAGAATTCCGGAAACAATCAAGATAGGATTCCATACGGTCAAGGTACAGAATTATATCCCTACTCCCCTACGCTGCTTCAACTGCTTATGTTTTGGCCACCCTTTGAACGTTTGTAAACAACAAAGCAAATATATACAATATAGGGAAGCAAAACACGAAGATAATGTGAGATGTACACGCCTAGCCCACTGTGCAAACTGCTCCCTAAATCACAACTCGTTAGATCGTCGGTGTCCTATTTTTATAATATAGAAAGAAATAAAAACCATCCAACCCATAAATAAATTTTTTTTTTTTTTTTTTCTTATGCCAGTCGTTGGTCATTTGGCCATCCGACATCTTGCTGCCCAGTATAATTTAGACTTTCTGATATGTATATTCGAAAATATTTTGTCTCTTATGTCCCTCAAGGCAGGACATGCGTCTAGATGGTCTGCATCCATTGTTCCTAGATGACACAATTTACAGGTAGGATCCTCAGCGACGCCTATTTTGTAGAGATGACTTTGCAGATAGTCGTGACCAGTGGCCAGGCGGAAGCAGGCAACTGCATCTCTTCTCGGCAGCTCAGCTGGAATCGGATTATCCTTCAACCACTCGTAACGCTTCCCTTCCACTTTGCCGAAATGTACTTTTCTTATTTCCTCCTTCACTACCATCTTCACCATTCGCCGTATTGAGTCGTAAGGTTTTGGATGTATCGGCTGAGGCAAATCTGTTCCTCGCTTGGCAAGAATATCAGCCTCAACGTTACCCGGAATCCCACAATGGCTGGGGATCCACTGTAGGACCACATTGGTGCCTCGGTGTGTCAGGTTAGAGAGGAGGGATTTACATTCCAATATAGCACTCGATAAACATTCATTCGTGCTTGTAACAGCAAGGATGGCTGCTTGGGAGTCGATGAAGAGAACAGCGCTCTGATCCTGCCTTCCAGACAATGTTCTTAAGGCTATGAGGTAAAATATCCTTAAATGAATCAGTTTGCTAGATCCTTTGCTGAAATTACAAAACAATATCGAAAAGAAAGAAATTGGTATCCAAACAAAATTATTATTTAATTTTGGAGAAAACATCTATAATACCACCTATACAGCTAACATTATAAATACCCATCCTATCCACTCCCTATCCCCTCCCCCTATCCCTCTCCCCAACACTCCTCTGGTCCCAATTCCGGTCCCCTCCCACCCCCACCACCGGCCGTCCCTCTACCCTCGCCACCGACCACTCCCCTTCTTCCGCCGCCAGCCGCCTCCCTAGCGGCCCCGAAGCCTCACCGCAAGTCCAGATCAAATTTAGGAGTCGGGCAGATCCTCTACCTTCTCTTTTTTCTCAAGATCATGTCCTTCAAAATCATCAGAAGCCGCGTCTGCGATCGTAGGTTCTGACCAAAACTCAGATATCGATCCGGAAGGAGAGTTCACTATAGTACATAACAAAAAACAGGGCAATCGTGATAAAAAGAAAACCTAAAAACAAAATATATGATTAAAAATTTTTATTTTATTTTTTACTTATTTTATTTTATTTTTTTCATAAAAAACAAATCTGTATAATGTCAATCCGTACCCTAACATATATTATAAATTGGAAATATAAATATTTTCATTCCGATAAACATATACTTCCCTATTACAGCAACAAAAATAAAAAAAAAAAAGTGTTATTTACAACGCTCGAAGCATTTAGTTATTACCACCAGCCATAACAATGAACATCTACAGAAAGTTCACTGTCGCAATCATAAACAAACATCACACGTTTTTCTTATTCTATTACTATAAAAATATATCTCATTTTTCTATAATAAATACATACTCTTTGTTCACAAACCTATTTATCTATAGAGCATACATTTATTTCTATTATATGAATATGTGTACATGCACGTATGCATATGTGAATAACTTTGTTATACATTCCTATGCATAACATAGGCATTGGAGAGGTAAGGATGTCGTATCCAGGTGATTTGCGGACAGCTAATTTTTGTAAGTGGTATTTGACCTCAGAAGGATTAACTGCTTCAAGTAATAATGTAAGGAGAGTTGGATGGGAGAATTAAGGAATTCCTCTACTGCTGATGTGTGGGTGCGGTTGGATTTCGGATGAGAGGTGAATGTAAGGGAAAGGTGTTTGGCGAATTCCTCGGCTCTATCTTCGCCAGACGCTTCCAAGAGCCATCATCTCGACGGAGAGGATGTGATATACACTAAAGGTTGGCTTTGGGTAAAATTACAGGCTGCATATCTTTCGTTTCTTCTTCTCCACACCCTTTCACGCCCGTCTGGAGATAAAGGGTAATTATTAATTATTTAATTATTGACTCAAACTAATTATTTATTAATTAATTGGGTGATTATTGACTCAGATAAAGAGCAAATATTGACTCATCTGTAAAAAGTACAGCACTCCATTCGTCCATAGTCCAATGGCTGTGTTCTCGAGCAAAAGCCAGCCGTGTTACTCTGTGAGTTTGGTCAACTCTGGTCCTCTTACTGGACGAAAAGCCATTAATCCATACTCATTTAATCTTCTCCGAGCGGTACGTTCAGAAATTTGCACACCTCGAACTTCTTCGAGCTGATGAATCGCTTGAACAACGGTAAGGTGCCGGTTTCGTAAAATTCTCAAAGTCAAAAACCGGTCATCCCGTGGTTCTGTTACCCTAGGCCGTCCAGAACCGGGCCTTCTATTGTAAGAACCAGTTTCCCGAAAACGCCTGACGGCGTCTCGTAAAGTTTCATATGGAACTCCGATGGCATTAGCTGCATATCTAATGGAACGTCCATCATCAATAAGTGCCACACCACGCGCAACATCCTCAGCACTAAGAGGCATTTTTAAACTTAATATTGAAAAAATTAAAAGCCGGAGACTAAGAAATGTGCTGCAAGAAACGGCACTGAACTAATGATACTGAATAAACATTTTGATTCCATAGAAAGTAAACATTGGAATCTAGAATCATTTCATTGAATTAAGGATTAAGGGTTATTGTCCTCTATATTAACATTCCTAATTGAAAACAAACAAAAAGATTACCTATTTATTCATTAAAAACAATAGACCAATCCAAAGCAGAAATATTTTTAGATGAAAACATGAAAAAATCAAGTGGGTGGAATTTTTCGCCTGTCAGTGTATGATGGGGTTTTAAGATTTTTTTTAGTGATCTTCGATAGGGAATTGTCATGAACAGAGAGGGAAGTAAGGTAGGAGTTGAAGGATTGGGATCTGAAGGTGACCAATTCCAGCTTTAATTGCTTGCAGAAATAATTAGAGAATTGACGATCGGTGGATGTAATACGTTGCCATAATAATCTGGCACGGTGTGGATTTGGTCTATGAGATGTTGAGGTAGCTTATTTTTCTTGGGAGTTCTTGAGGAGTGGTTTGGAGAGGAAGCAATTTTGTTGTATAGTGCCAGATTGCTTGTTGTATAGTGGAGGAAAAAAAATGTACGGCGTTGTCAAGTTCTTCTGGGGTTTTCAGGGTTATTCTGAGGTCAATTTTATCGGAAAGGATTTGGTGAAAGAGTTTGCAGTTAACTGGGCCTCTGAAGGACGGCGGAGAAGGGTTAGGAATAGGAGCTAGAGATAATTGGATTAATAATGAACTATGATCTGAGGAAATTTCGTCAAGACGGGTAAGGGAATGATTGAGGGTACCTAAGCCACCGTGGATGAAAAGATCAAGGATATCGGGATTGCGTTTAGGATCTGTGGGCCAGTAGGTAGGGGAGTTAAGAGGAAGGAAACTGTACCGTTGGGAACTGAGTAAAGATAACTGTGTTCTACCACGAGAATTCGTGGTTCTAGAGCCCCATTGATGATGTTTGGCGTTTAATTCTTCAAATAGAATGAAGTAAATTCCTAAGGAGTTGAGAAGAGAACTGAGCTGGACATTGGATATGGATTTGTTAGGAGGACAATATGCTGATGCTATGGTGATGGGAAAGGAGAACGTTTTGATTACGATGGCGGTTAATTGTTGAGTCGGTAATGGGAGCTGGTGATGACAAAGAGATTGGTGTACAATAACAGCAGTACCGACATGTGCTCTGCGGATGGTCATTACGGTATGTTATGTATTGAGGTATGTTTTAAAGCTGTTTCCTGGTCAGTCGAGTTTCCGTAATTAGTGCTACGTCGATGTTCTTGTCCAGTTGTAAAGCTGTTAGTTCGTCAACGTGATTTCTAACACCATCCGCATTCCAAAGGAAAATGGATATGGGTTTTGGGATGTGAGTCATTAAGGATTTTTTAAAGGAGGGATGAGGTGAGATACGAGATTCGTGAAGAGTGATATGAGTGGAGTAACTAGGGATTTGAAATTCGGTGAGGTAAGATGCTAACAAACTGGTGAGATCTATTGCATTTGAACGTTTCTAGGTATTTTCCTAAAGGGATCGTTCCATACTGACGAAGGAGCTAATTCCGCAATTGGGCTTTCAGCCTTTCTCTCAAATACACGCTATGATTTCAGCACGTAACTATGCATATATATATATATATATATATATATATATATATATATTGACCTAGGTGGGAATCGAACATACACCACTCTAAATCGGTCATTGTGTGGTGTTTCCTACTCCGACCAGCTTGGCCTCTTCTAGAATTCTAAAATTCTGGTGAAGAATCATATGAACAGCATTTAGCTCTTAACGCTATCTACCTAGTGTACTTACTACAAGCTTGGTGAGCTTTCGTCTTTTATTGAGATGTTTAGCTATATATTGTTGTGTTAATTAGATGCTGCAATAGAATAATATAGTCCTTACCAAAACGGACTAATTCATTTTTTTTTCTCGACGGAAATTCAGTGGGATTTTCCAGGATGGAAACTGGAACGAAGACTACATTTGCAGCGTCCCATTACTAGTGTTGCCCAAATGCGAGACCGAGGTGAGTCTTGGTATTGCGTAAGAGTCTCACAACAGTCTTACAGTTACGTATTAGCTTATAATATAGAGATATTACTGTAATTTTTTAGATAGGAGAAACCTTACTAAGCCCTAATGAAAAATTAGAAGAGTTAAATGCAAAAGAATATTGGTTATACCAATTCTTTACATATAGCAACTAAAATTGTCAAGTATTATTAACTATTTTGCCTTAATTTTTATTCTAAAAGTAAATTTTTTTTTACTAGTCTTGGTCTTGGTCTTACAACAGTTAAGCGGATTTTAAGCAACACTACCCATAAAAAAATATGTGTCTGACATTAGTCACAGGTTAAAGCAGGCTGTCAGAGCGATTCCAACTATGAGTCTTTCATGAGATATTGAAGGACTGATTAATCATTAAAGTATAGAAAGCATATTGATTCACCAACTCACAGTTGCGTACACCACTGGAACAGTTACAGCATCTTCCATGGTCCAATTATCAGGAATATCCCATGTAAGATTTCTATGGGCGGCAACAATGGAACTTAGAGCTCCAGATTGGGAAATACCAATGACCCGTTTTCCATTCTTGTCAATGCCACCAAATTCGAAACCAATAACACAGGACTGAAACAAAAATAAAAACATTATAATATATACTATTGTGCTATTAGCTTTAAATATAACAAAGAAAATACAAAGTGGTCAAATTTACTTGTGCTTTTCTATCTGTGACGATGACTTCTGCTGCTAATTTCCCAGTAGCTAACATGACATCTCGGAAGTTGAGAGCAGTGAATTGAATAACCACCTTATCATCTCCACTATAATTGATAAAATAATGTTGTCATATTATTTTAATTAATTTTACGATATATAAATCTAAAAAAAAAAATAAATTGATAAACTTACTTCAAGTCTGTGATAGGCCCTTGAATCCAATTCAAGCTGGATAGATCACCTCGGGTTAGGAGATTAGTGAATACGTGGAAAGCTGGTTTCCTGGTCACCTCTTCAATTTTAAAATGTCTATAAGTTCCCCATTTGCCATTTTTAACAATGTTTATCGCAAGGTCTTTTGCAAGCTGTTCTTTATAAAATGTATTTTCGAGTTGAAATTCAGGAATTGAGTTGTCTAATAGAAGTACGCATCTGAAATACAATTCGAATGATTTTAATAATTTGATTGATAAATTTACAAGCATTGATAAATAACTGTTAATTTTTTCTCAACAAATAATGCAAATTAGAAAACAGAGTATTGGACATTTTTACTGGAAGAGTATAAGCTATTCCAAAAGAACAATACATAATAAACATTTCGGATTCATAAAATATGGGAATGGATTAATTAAGGGGTAACTAATATCTAATGAAGATGTCTATAGGAAACCTAGGTCTCAGTTTGAGTGCGGCAAGAGCTGAAAATGTTCGTAGAATAAGCATCAAACCCATTTTTGGGTTTGAGAGTTCAAGCGTGGATGATGACATCACCACCTTGAGTAATGATGAAAAACACTTCTTGTCCTTGCTAATTTCATTTGTTATTTTGAATAATTTCGTTAGCATAAACATATTATAAGGCATTAATAATTGAATTAAAATTTTATTTTATTTGGCATTCCTCAACCAAATGCACTACAGATAGTGTTGCAGTCTTGTTCTTGCAAACTCAGCCTTGGCCATGGTCTTGATCTAGCGCAAGAGTGCCGCAACAGTCTTGCAGTTACTTATTAGCTTATTACTATAGAGATATTACTGTATTTTTTTAGATAGGAGAAACTTAATTAAGCCCGAATGTAAAATTAGACTTAAAATTTCCAGGAGTTAAATTAAAAGTATATTGGTCATACCAATTATTAACATATAGTAATTATGATTGTCGAGTATTAGTAACTATTTTGCCTTAATTTTTATTTTAAAAATCGATTTTTTTACTGGTCCTGGTCTTGGTCTTGCAACAGTTAGGCGGTCTTGGTCTTGCTCTTGCAAATTGCAAATTTGCAAATTGCAAGACCAAGACTGATTTTGGGCAACACTAACTATAGATAGCAGAAGATGTAGCATCGCTTTCTTTGATTAGCTTTAATTTTCATAATCAAAATGTTTAAACCCTATGCCAAAAAATGGTATATTTTATCTTATAAAATACATATGATATGTTACTATTGCAGTATGTTTTTGGTGGATAATGACTTTCCGATACATAGAGCTCCCTCATGGGAGAAGGGGTTGCCGGACCCAGGGTACCAGGGACCTTGGCTTGATCGGGTCCGGTCAAAATAGTAACCTTTTATTATTGATGTTTTAAAAGTGGTTTCAAATAAAAATGTAAAATATAGGAAGATGTTTCGTATAAAATAAAAATATCTACCATCATTATATATTTACACACACATATACATGTAACATTGGTCTGTCAATTGACTTGATGGTCGGTAATTGCGCTTTCAAAATTAGGTTCAACGTTGGTTGGTTCTGTGTATCTCGTAGTTAATATCTTTTTGGGTCAATATTTCTACTAATTAAAGTAAATCATAACTGACTGCAGATAAGTATCAACATTAATATCATCATATGTATAATAGCATTATTTAAAAAAAAAAAAAACCTGTTGGGTAATGTTTGAGGCTTGTCTTAGGCCTGAGTGTGACCGCAACCCTTTCTTTTCCATCTTGAGCCCGCAGCCCTTACTGATCAGCTTTAAAGGCCCTTACCAGGTCCTTCCTGGTAGGAATACTTTTACGATCAATGAAAAAATCATATCTGATGCTTTTTCCCCGAATCTTTATCTTAAAATTCTATATTTCTTTTTATTATTTTTCTAATTAAAAAATAGTACATTCTGCAACACTTAGAGCACTAACAATAAGCATTAGAGCTGTGTGATACATTCATATCTTATACAAAATAAGATAACAACAAAAACAAAAGAAAAAATATAAAAAAAGCAAAAGAAAAATTGTAACAAAAGAGAAGAAAATTATGAAAATTTAAAATAAAATAAAAAACACATTCCTACTTATTTGCAATATTTACAGTGGGCCTAGTGAGCTCAAAGTCTGTCCTTTTCCCCACTTGTGGAGAGTCAAGGTAACACTCTAAGAGAGGGGTCTTCAAACATTTTGGCCTGCGGGTCACTTTGAGACTATACTACCAGCGGATCGTGGCTTGTGATAAAAAAAAATAAAAACTGTTTCTATAAGTGACGCATTTGTTGTGAAATGTGCTTTCTAAGGGAAAAGCCCATATAATAAATGTTTAAGTAACCTCCTGTGTGAGTAATTTGCTAAACTTCATATTTTAAAAATGGTTTTATAATTTTACCCTGTTATAAAAGGAACTTTCGCCGGATCTAAATGCTTGCGGACGGGTAGTTTATTGACGCATACTTTAAGAGACCCCAGCGCATATCTAAGCCATGTCACCGGTATTAGAATCCATTGTAGACAGAATGACCATTGTATATTAATAAACTATTTGTAATGTAAAATTGCTTTTTTTATTTTTTAATCATTTTAACGTACACGACAATAATGGCACTTCACATCTTTAAACTACATAAAAACATTTTATAGCATACCTTCAATTTAAACGTTAAAATTTAAAAGTATATCACTAATAAGCTATTATACTATGATGACTATAGTACGTTTTAATGAGTTCTTTAACATTAACTTTAACATACGGTTTAAAAAACCGTATATTCGCTCTCTACTCACCAAATTTATATTATGACTAAATAAATATTAATTAAAACAAATATAAAATTCAAGAAGAATGTAGTAAAAGCATGTAAAAGGGCGTCCTTGAAATAAATCCACGATTATTATTCAATACATATAATGTCGAGGCCATAACTAATTGAGAGACTACTATAACAAACCTGTACTATAACAACAAAAGGCATGCTAAGAGAAACAAGTTACAGTTGAATTAAATAGTCTTGATAATACCATTAGTCAAAATCAAACTGGATACAAAGAGTATTCAGAAAAAATAATTATAATAGTAATAGAATAAATAAAAATCCTAAAGTATTTGTACGGTTGTTATAACTTACTTGGCTTTCTGACCTTCAGACTCTTTCCTGATGCAGTTAACAAAACCGAGAACTCCATTTTGTTCCTCAAATGGGCCGAGGAAGATAACCTTTGTACACTCCTTTGATTTAAGTGCGTTCTGAGATGGAACAATCCAACTGTAATCTTCGTCAGATACTGTAAATACACTTGTCGTTCCGGTTTCAGCTTTATTCGCCTAAAATGAAATCGGTAAAATTAGAAACTTGATGAAACAATAGCAGTAGCAGGTAAGTTAACAATATGTTTAGAAAAATTTTCTGTTAAAAAATTGTAGACTGTAATGTACATTCATAATACTGTATGAAACCCAAAATTATGTTCATAGACTGAGAAAATACGATCTTCCCTGAATAATTTGTTGTTTTATATTATATAGGTGTCATATTGTTTTAATTATTTTAATATGACTAAACAATAATTTTATCGATTGGATTGGCATAAAATTTCATCAATTTAAATATATAAGGATGCTTTAAAATGTGATACAGCTCCGAAACGTCAATGCATTATAAACAAATAAAATAAATTATTTAATCATTAGGGGATATATCTATCCACATTCCACTGCCTTATTCATTAATTTTCACAACTGCCAAACCTTACACTGGTTAGGAGCTTAGCAAGAAGTAATAAGCGAGATCTGGAATGATGCACCTTTCTCTCCAGAGGCGAGAAGATTCCATACAACAATATTTTTTGCATTTATCACTAACCACCACTACGTCAAAGCTGAAGAGATGAAGTGTGTATTTTGGAGTCGATCGCACAACTCAATTAACTCAAACTGAAATTCAATGCTCTGAGAATTAACAACGGATCCAGATTGCTTAAGGAAGTTTGAAAAATGTTATTTTCTAATTTCTGATGTTAATCGGATCTTTCGAGTTCACTGTGGTACAGACTTTTCCAATTCCTACCCAGTTGAAGCTGGTGTTTCTCAAGGTAGCGTCTTGGGCCCCGTCCTATATTTCCTGTTTTACCGCCGATATCCCTGTCTATCCTGATACCTTCCCGGCAACATTTGCTGATGACACCCCCATCCTATCATCAAACTCAGATCCCGAAATAGCATCTTTAAATCTACAAAGACACCTCTCTCTGATTGAGCACTGGTGCAACAAATGGCGCATCAAAGTAAACGAATCCAAATGCAAACACATTACCTTCACCCTCCGGCGCAGATCCTGTCCACCAATCCAGTTTAATTCCATCCAGCTTCCTTTTTCAGACACATTTCGGTATCTTGGTTTTCTCTTGGACCGCAGACTAACGTGGAATCCACATATTAGACTTAAAAGACAAGAACTTAACGGACGACCTATTATACAGACTACTGAATAGAAAATCTCAACTTTCAATTGACAACAAATTACTGATATACAAGACAGATCTTGAAACCTATTTGGATCTACGGACTTGAACTTTGGGGGACAGCTAAATTTTCTAACATCTAATCCTTTCAGTCCAAAATCCTCCGAACAATAGTCGATGCTCCGTTCTCTGCAACCAACAAAACCCTACACCATGACCTTAATATCCCATTTGTCCTCGATCTTATCCCTGAAAATTTTCCAAATTCTATCAGAATCTTATAAATCATCCGAATCCCCTAGCACAATTCCTATCTAGTTCCACTCATCCCTACAATCCTCCTCGAAGGTTGAAACGGCAGTGACCCAGAGATCTATTGTAGTATATATGTTGGAATTCTGGCAATAGCTCAAGACATGAGTGTATGTGGCTAATGCGCTCTCGCTCAAACTCCACTGGCATTAGCAACAGTGACGCGGTTGAGAGAGTAGCGCAGGGATCTCTTGAAGTCCCGTTTTTCCTTCTATAGTTGGAGGGAGAAGCCTGGCTTGGGGTTCCTGCCTGATTGTATATATGTATATAGGTATGACTGTGTTTTTATGTTTTTAATTTATTTATCTTAGGTTGTTTTATTTTTTATTGTACATAGTTTTTGATTATTATTTTACTTTTGTTAATTTTATATTTTCTGTATATATGGTATGAATGTGTTATATCATATATCACTATAATTATTGTCCACGTGACAGATTTTTATATTTCTAAATAAAAAAGAAACTCATCATTAAATTTCTGATGTCGGTTACGGCGGGCTACAAAAACGAGTGAATCACACAATAAAAAAACCCTGCAACAGAGTGTTACTTTACTTCACGGACATATCCGAAATATGGTTTGTCCTAAAGTATAATGGTATTAATTTCTCCTGTTTTCATTACAAATCTAATTTCCTGTTCTTTTTGTAAATTCATAGAAAAAAATTGGGTTAAATAACAACTTGTGCCTCGGGGAGCGGGGAAAGTTACCGCTACGTTTAGGCCCCTGATACTGATAGAAAACAAGTTCTTACATAGGAATTATTATTATTTCTAACTTAATTTCTTGTTATTGTTAGAAAAATAACATAGAGATTCGAAATTTATCGGGGATGGAGGAAAATGAAAAGTACATCATGGTATAAGGGATATATAACCCTTAGACATAAAAAAGCTGGTGTGCGCAACACACAACATTCACTTACCTCTCTACTTTGAAGAGAAATTATTTTCTGGCAATGTTGAGAAATTATAAAATTTTTGAAGTACACTTTTAACGGAGCTATAACTTAAAGTTAACAGCTAAAAAATCCTTAAGACCACTAAAATAACAAAAACCATACTAATTATACCACCGGTAGACAATAAAAACCTCAATAATCCATCTGTTTTTGTAAACCACATACATCCAGTCTCAGAGCTAGATATATATATGAAAGGGGGGGGGAGATTTAATATCACTTTAGGGTCGATCACCCTAAAGTGATATTAAATCTCCCCCCCTTTCATATGGTACAACAAAACTATCGCCAAGGCAACACTGTGGCGACGGTGGTGCCGTCTGCAATAAAATAATAAGAAATAAAATGGACGACTGAAGCCAAGAGAGAACTTCTCTTCCTTCTTCTAGATTGTACTTTTCTTGTTTTACAATTAGAGGTGGAATGGAAGAGTAGAACACTCAAAACTTGCCGGCCCGTGGAGGTGAGAGAGAAATAGAAGTGTGACAGACGGCCGACCACCGTACCTCAGTCAGCATGCATCCACAGCAAGTAACATATTGTAAAACATTTATACGCTAAACCCCCATCTCCATGTAATATTAAATACAATTATATTTATATCAATCATACAGTCCACTGAATTCCTCTTCAAGCTCAATCATCTTATGTACCATATCATATAAAAAATGAAGGTATAGATCCCAGTTCATGGTCCACCGGACCGAGATATTTATTCTTAGTCCTAATTCACATTTTATTGTATAAAACACATTCATCTGAGCCATCAATTAGCCATTACCTGACAATTAACTTGTAATTTTCATTCAGTTTAAATATCAAATATCAAGGGTTTATTTTCTAATTGTATTTTCAATATGCATTTTATTGTCTAAGTAGAATCAGCAATTTATTAATTTATTGTATCAGCATTTCCTATCTGTATATAAATATCTTGCACAACATATTTAGTTAAATGGCTCTAATAATATTAATTTACTATTTCAATTGTGTTAATTTATTTCATGATAAAATTTTTTTGGTACTTCTTGACTAGCACTGACTGCTATCTGCCAATGCTTATTAACCTGAACACTGATAATTCCGATAACGCAGTGATAAGCCTTCTCCTACTTCCTATCTTGATATTATTGTATTATATTCGTATTATTGAAAGTGTAAACAGATACAAAAACAAATATAATAACAAAAAAAAACTTTTATTTTACGACACATACATTAATGAAATAATAAAAACACTTTAAGAAGATGTGTACATATAAAAGATCAAAATGAAATAATAAAAAACACTTGAAGAACATATGTAGATACAAAAGATGAAAATGAAATAATAAAAAAACATTTAAAGAACATATTTACATAGAAAAGAAAAAATATCAACACTATAAACAACATATGTACAATTTATTTTCACTTTGTCTTATTTATTTTGGAAGGCAAAATTGTTTTATGCTATTTAAAATAGCGAGGAACGGGTCCTCTTCTCTGTGAACCCGCCGCCACGAAAATTCGCACAAATATGAAATGAGTTGTTGTCTGGCAGTTCCTCTATGTACTTTATTTCTAAATTTCGCTGAGCTCCATAATCGTTTTATGTGTTGAGTATGAACCCCAGTTGATGGATCGACAAAATTATACCGGTAATTCACTTGGAAATGGTTATAGTTTGCTTCGTTCAGTTGTCGGGTGTTGTATCCTTTACAACAGTCCGAATAAATGGCCGTTCCCTCTTCTATATTGTCTTTAATTGCTGTAATAAGGTTGTTGCTTTTCTGTCATTTATTTTGACGATAAAACACTTATCTGTTTCTCGGAAAACTCCACCAAACATTCATTGCTGAGGTAAAACTCTCCACACATGATTTTTTCGTTTCTCTATGTTTGTCTAGACAGGGAACCCCCTCCATGTTAGTTTCCCGCCTCGCGGTACCCCAAAGAGGTAGTAGGTCTTTCCAGTCTTCTTAGTCAAGAGCTAGCATACCTGTGACTTCACCGTGTACTATTTCTTGTGACTTCACAGCTTTTCTGTGTTCGTTTCAAACGTTAGTTCTTGTGATAATCTTATTGTTCATTGAATTCTTTATATGCTTGAGAATGTTTGAATTTATTCTTTGTGATTTGTTTATTCTCTAGTTCTTATTCACCTTTCTATGATATGGTTGAGTTATTATTAAATCTTCACTTTGTGATTTTCTCTCCTATTTTTTTTTTTTTTTTTTTTTTTTTTTTGTCGGCCGTCTTTTCCTTTGTCGTCCCACCTTCTGTCCGATAGGTAGCCTATTATTTCATACTATATTGATTTAGTTTGCCTATTTTATAATGTTTTCTTGATTCTCACAATGCCTAAAGTACATGGAAACAAGAATCCTTTTGGAGAAGGTGAATCTCCAGAACCTACTTCAGAAAGTAGAAAGGAACACACCGTGAATTCTACCACCCTTGAGCGCATGCTCACTGACTTCAAACTTATAAAACAAGCGATTTCTAAAGTTGAAGAAGAGAACCTTGTTGGTCGAGCATTCTCTGTTTTTAAGGCCAAATTGCTTGCTGCCGAGTCCTATTGGTCAAGATTCCAGGCCGCATGGCACGAGAGCACTGAGTTGCAAGTGCTTATAGGAGAATCGGACGATTTCCCATCCAACTCCTGGAGGGATCGCCACTCTGCTTTGCAGAATGAGATCATTGAAGCAAACACCACCCTTCTATAGATCGAAGAAACCCAAGCAGCACAAAGACAATCGGCAGTTTCTCATCCTGGTTAAGCACTGCACTCCACTATCACCACTTCTTCTAAATCTCAACTTCCGAAAATCCCGATTCCCACGTTTGCCGGCGATATTCTGAAATGGACACATTTTCGAGACTCCTTCGCCTCTATGGTGAACGAGGAGCCTGGTTTGTCAAATAGAGAAGTTCCATTATTTATTAGGAGCATGAAAGGAGAAGCCACTGCTCTCATCTCTCGCTTTCCCGTCGAAGATAGTTCCTATGTCCAGGCTTCGAGAATAATTGGAGAAGATCCTCAAAACCTATGACAACTCTAGAATTTTGACCAGCCTTCTCATACACCGTATGGTGGATTACGAAATCAAGACAAACCGGACCGAACTTCAACGCTACGACGACTTAATGACGTGGCTGAGCATTGGAGAATCCTGAAGAGTTTCTTCTATCCACTCTAGCATTACGAGCCTTGGATGCAGACACACGAAAGCACTTCGAGATGGACCTCAAATCAACTAAGGAATTCCTGACCGCCGATGATGTCATAAATTTCGTGCGGGACCGCAGGACAGCACTAAAGATAGTACAGGACAGCACTCAGTGCTTCGAAAGTATCTTCTATCATCAGCAGGTCGTCAAATAGAGTTTCTCCCAATCCTCGCTACACCTCAAGAAGTCCCGTCAAGTACAATCCCTTTTATCTTTATGCCAGTTCTATGAACGAAGAATATAAGAGCGGAGGTCACCAACCAAGTGGAGCAACAAGCCCGCAGAGTCATCGAACGCCTTCTACTTTGCAGAAGAATATCAAATGTCTCCATTGCCAAGAAACACACTTAGCTCAGTGCCTAAGATTTCAAGATTTTCTGCCCAGTAACAGAACAGAGCTTGCAAGGTCTCTCCGCGTGTGCTTCGATTGTTTAAGAGCAGGCCACGGGGTAAGCTCTTTGTTCCTCCACATACAGGTGCAGACATTGTAAGAGGAAGCATCACAGTCTCATTCACTCCCATATCAAGAATGCCACTCCAAACGGAGCCTGAAGCTTTCATAAGATTTGGATTGACCCGCCAGTCTCCGAACTCGACCAATTTTACGATTATGCTTGGGACCGCTCAGTTCCTTGTAGTGAATGACAAAGTAGATGTTCACACAGCTAGGGCGGTTCTTGACCCAGGAAGCAAGCACACATTCATAACTACATCTATGGCGAACAAACTCAATTCGAAGATCTTTCCCTTCAAAGGCTGTATCACAAGCCTCGGCGAGTCTGCTCTCCCCTAGTCACAGCTTAGAGGTTCCATGGATTGTGACATCCGATCCTTGCGAGGCAATCGTGAATACCAGATGAAGCCTATCGTGATTGGTCGAATAACGGCTGGCCTTCCAGGTCGCAGTTTGCCTATGAGTGCCCACGAACGTTTTCTTCACCTCCCCCGGGCTGATGGCAACTTCGGGTGCCCAGGACCAATCGATCTTCTGATTGGCGGTGACATTCATCCTCGAGTCATTTCTGGAGCATCTTGTCACTTAAAACGAGGTACCACCAAACTCCAGCTTCCCATTTTTTACGGAATCCCAGCTCAACGTAGAAAACCAGCTTTTGAAACGTAGAAAACGGTTTTGGGAGATTGAAGAGCCACCGCCCGTAGACAGGAGCGACCCTCAAGAGAAATTCTTCGAGGATCATTTCCTTCGCACACACTCGCGTTCCCCTGATGGCAGATATATCGTCAGACTTCCCTTCAAGAAGGACATTTCCAAGATAGGACAGAACAGAGAAATGGTCTTTCGACTATTCTACATCTTCGAACACAAACTTTCAAAGAATACCATGCATTCAGAAAGGTACTCAGAGTTCATGACAGAGTATCAGAAGTTAGGGCATATTTCACCCGCAACAAGGGAGTCTTCTTATCTCATACCCCACTACGGAGAGTGGCAGGATGGTGCATAGGGCCGTAAGTTGCGAATGGTTTTTGACGCCTCGTGTCAGTCTTCGGCTCAAAGCTTGAACGATGCCCTTCTATCAGATCCTGGTCTGCAGGGCGACCTGTGCAACATCTTGATTTACTTTAGGCTCTATGTCATATCACTCTGTGCGGATCTCGTAAAAATTTATCGCCAGATTCTGCTATCCACTCGACAGAAGATTCCAACACATTCTTTGGAGGGAAAGGTCATCCGATTGCGGAATTTGAATTGATCACCGTCACATACGGTGTCAAGTCTAGCGCATTTCAAGCGGCCAGAACCATCAAGAAACTAGTCATGGATGAAGGCCCAAATTATCCTATGGCAGCAAACCGGGTCCTGAAAGACATGTACGTAGACGACATCGCCAGCGGCGCCCATACCATGGAGGAGGCCATGCAACTGCCATTCAAAATACAGCGGCACTGTATTTGCGAGCAGCGACTGTTGGTGGTGATGTGAAGTTCTCCCTCATCAAGGCTAAAACGAAAGTGGGCGCCTTAAGGTATACCTCCATTTCCATACTCGAGCACTGCGGTGCACTTATGTTGTCTCGTTTGGTGTTTTTGTACCTCATGTCTTTAAACTTGAAATCATTTGTTTTTTCTTATTCTGAGGTTGTCCTTGCATGGTTAGCCACTCCTGTGCATACACTGAAGGTGTTCGAAGCCAACCGTGTGTCCCAAATAGTGAACGTAATCCCGGACAATTATTGGCGACAATTGCCCTCAGTGGAGAATCCTTCCGATCTGGAGTCCCGTGTCTGCATTCCCAGTAGGCTTAAAGACGAAAAAGTATGGTGGAACGGTCTATCCTGGCTGTGTTCTCCTATAACTGAATGGTAAACCAAGTCAATCAAAGCTTATAATCAAAGTTTCAATGAGTGCATTTCTCAGCCGAACAAGAAGCAGGAACCGACACTTGATTGGACCACAAGATTTTCTTCCTATTCCAACTTAATTCGTACCATCGCAAGAAATCTGCGCTACATGAACCAAACCCTTCGTAGGTTAAGGAATCCTCTTCATAAGCAGCTTGGCTTACCACTCTCTCACGTTGAAGCCATTTCCTTTGAAGAATTCCTCGACGCCGAACTTCGAGTCATTCGGTACATACAGAAATTGTACCTTCCCAAGGTTCAACGAACTTGACGTGATACCCAAGGCATACGCTCATCTCTCACCATTCTTTGATGAACGACAGGTTATCGGGGTGGGCGGAAGGTTACAATACTCTCCTCTCAGCTTATCGAATAAAACCCTATTTTATTGCCATATCATTCCTGGTTTGCCCGTCTTGTTATAGCGCATACACACAGCAACTACTTCCACGCTGGGCCAACTCTCATCTTGTATCTTCTTAGAGCGAAGTTTGGATTCCTAGAGCCTCCAAACTCATAAGGAGTTGTATCCAACGCTGCACGCATTGCCCCAATAATAATAGTCGACACTGACATCAATTTAATCCAAAAAGTTAAAAAAAGTCGGGGCCCAGGGGGCCCAATCTCGAATTCGATATCATTTTCTTAAAAAGCGCCCTCCAAAACATATTAGTCGACCCTGATATTGATTTAATCCAAAAAGTTAAAAAAAGTCGGGGCCCGGGGGCCCAATCTCAAATTCGATATCATTTTCTTAAAAAGCGCTCCCCAAAACATATTAGTCGATCCTGATATTGATTTAATCCAAAAAGTTAAAAAAAGTCGGGGCCCGGGGGCCCAATCTCAAATTCGATATCATTTTCTTAAAAAGCGCCCCCAAAACATATTAGTCGATCCTGATATTGATTTAATCCAAAAAGTTAAAAAAAGTTGGGCCGGGGGCCCAATCTCAAATTCGATATCATTTTCTTAAAAAGCGCTCCCCAAAACATATTAGTCGACCCTGATATTGATTTAATCCAAAAAGTTAAAAAAAGTCGGGGCCGGGGGCCCAATCTCAAATTCGATATCATTTTCTTAAAAAGCGCCCCCAAAACATATTAGTCGACCCTGATATTGATTTAATCCAAAAAGTTAAAAAAAGTCGGGCCCGGGGGCCCAATCTCAAATTCGATATCATTTTCTTAAAAAGCGCCCCCAAAACATATTAGTCGACCCTGATATTGATTTAATCCAAAAAGTTAAAAAAAGTCGGGGCCCGGGGGCCCAATCTCAAATTCGATATCATTTTCTTAAAAAGCGCCCCCAAAACATATTAGTCGACCCTGATATTGATTTAATCCAAAAAGTTAAAAAAAGTCGGGGCCCGGGGGCCCAATCTCAAATTCGATATCATTTTCATAAAAAGCGCCCCCAAAACATATTAGTCGACCCTGATATTGATTTAATCCAAAAAGTTAAAAAAAGTCGGGGCCGGGGATGCCCAATCTCAAATTCGATATCATTTTCATAAAAAGCGCCCCCAAAAACATAGTAGTCGACCCTAATATCGATTTAATCCAAAAAGTTAAAAAAAGTCGGGGCCCGGGGGGCCCAATTTCAAATTCGATAACATTTTCATAAAAAGCGCCCCCAAAACATATTAGTCGACCCTGATATTGATTTAATCCAAAAAGTTAAAAAAAGTCGGGGCCCGGGGGGCCCAATCTCAAATTCGATATCATTTTCATAAAAAGCGCCCCCCAAAACATATTAGTCGACCCTGATATTGATTTAATCCAAAAAGTTAAAAAAAGTCGGGCCCGGGGGCCCAATCTCAAATTCGATATCATTTTCTTAAAAAGCGCCCCCAAAACATATTAGTCGACCCTGATATTGATTTAATCCAAAAAGTTAAAAAAAGTCGGGGCCGGGGGCCCAATCTCAAATTCGATATCATTTTCTTAAAAAGCGCCCCCAAAACATATTAGTCGACCCTGATATTGATTTAATCCAAAAAGTTAAAAAAAGTCGGGGCCCGGGGGCCCAATCTCAAATTCGATATCATTTTCTTAAAAAGCGCCCCCAAAACATATTAGTCGACCCTGATATTGATTTAATCCAAAAAGTTAAAAAAAGTCGGGGCCCGGGGTGCCCAATCTCAAATTCGATATCATTTTCTTAAAAAGCGCCCCCCAAAACATATTAGTCGACTCTGATATTGATTTAATCCAAAAAGTTAAAAAAAGTCGGAGCCCGGGGTGCCCAATCTCAAATTCGATATCATTTTCTTAAAAAGCGCCCCCAAAACATATTAGTCGACTCTGATATTGATTTAATCCAAAAAGTTAAAAAAAGTCGGGGCCGGGGGGCCCAATCTCAAATTCGATATCATTTTCTTAAAAAGCGCCCCCAAAACATATTAGTCGACCCTGATATTGATTTAATCCAAAAAGTTAAAAAAAGTCGGGGCCCGGGGGCCCAATCTCAAATTCGATATCATTTTCTTAAAAAGCGCCCCCAAAACATATTAGTCGACCCTGATATTGATTTAATCCAAAAAGTTAAAAAAAGTCGGGGCCCGGGGGCCCAATCTCAAATTCGATATCATTTTCTTAAAAAGCGCCCCCAAAACATATTAGTCGATCCTGATATTGATTTAATCCAAAAAGTTAAAAAAAGTCGGGGCCCGGGGGCCCAATCTCAAATTCGATATCATTTTCTTAAAAAGCGCCCCCAAAACATATTAGTCGACCCTGATATTGATTTAATCCAAAAAGTTAAAAAAAGTCGGGGCCGGGGGGCCCAATCTCAAATTCGATATCATTTTCTTAAAAAGCGCCCCCAAAACATATTAGTCGACCCTGATATTGATTTAATCCAAAAAGTTAAAAAAAGTCTGGGCCCGGGGGCCCAATCTCAAATTCGATATCATTTTCTTAAAAAGCGCCCCCAAAACATATTAGTCGACCCTGATATTGATTTAATCCAAAAAGTTAAAAAAAGTCGGGGCCGGGGGGCCCAATCTCAAATTCGATATCATTTTCTTAAAAAGCGCCCCCAAAACATATTAGTCGACCCTGATATTGATTTAATCCAAAAAGTTAAAAAAAGTCGGGGCCCGGGGGGCCCAATCTCAAATTCGATATCATTTTCTTAAAAAGCGCCCCCAAAACATATTAGTCGACCCTGATATTGATTTAATCCAAAAAGTTAAAAAAAGTCGGGGCCGGGGGCCCAATCTCAAATTCGATATCATTTTCTTAAAAAGCGCCCCCAAAACATATTAGTCGACCCTGATATTGATTTAATCCAAAAAGTTAAAAAAAGTCGGGGCCGGGGGGCCCAATCTCAAATTCGATATCATTTTCTTAAAAAGCGCCCCCAAAACATATTAGTCGACCCTGATATTGATTTAATCCAAAAAGTTAAAAAAAGTCGGGGCCGGGGGCCCAATCTCAAATTCGATATCATTTTCTTAAAAAGCGCCCCCAAAACATATTAGTCGACCCTGATATTGATTTAATCCAAAAAGTTAAAAAAAGTCGGGCCCGGGGGCCCAATCTCAAATTCGATATCATTTTCTTAAAAAGCGCCCCCAAAACATATTAGTCGACCCTGATATTGATTTAATCCAAAAAGTTAAAAAAAGTCGGGGTCCGGGGGCCCAATCTCAAATTCGATATCATTTTCTTAAAAAGCGCCCCCAAAACATATTAGTCGACCCTGATATTGATTTAATCCAAAAAGTTAAAAAAAGTCGGGGCCCGGGGGGCCCAATCTCAAATTCGATATCATTTTCTTAAAAAGCGCCCCCAAAACATATTAGTCGACCCTGATATTGATTTAATCCAAAAAGTTAAAAAAAGTCGGGGCCCGGGGGCCCAATCTCAAATTCGATATCATTTTCTTAAAAAGCGCCCCCAAAACATATTAGTCGACCCTGATATTGATTTAATCCAAAAAGTTAAAAAAAGTCGGGGCCGGGGGGCCCAATCTCAAATTCGATATCATTTTCTTAAAAAGCGCCCCCAAAACATATTAGTCGACCCTGATATTGATTTAATCCAAAAAGTTAAAAAAAGTCGGGGCCCGGGGGCCCAATCTCAAATTCGATATCATTTTCATAAAAAGCGCCCCCCAAAACATATTAGTCGACTCTGATATTGATTTAATCCAAAAAGTTATAAAAAATTGGGGCCTGGAGGGCCCAATCTCCAATTCGATATCATTTTCTTAAAAAGCGCCCCCAAAACATATTAGTCGACCCTGATATTGATTTAATCCAAAAAGTTAAAAAAAGTCGGGGCCGGGGGCCCAATCTCAAATTCGATATCATTTTCTTAAAAAGCGCCCCCAAAACATATTAGTCGACCCTGATATTGATTTAATCCAAAAAGTTAAAAAAAGTCGGGGCCGGGGGGCCCAATCTCAAATTCGATATCATTTTCTTAAAAAGCGCCCCCAAAACATATTAGTCGACCCTGATATTGATTTAATCCAAAAAGTTAAAAAAAGTTGGGCCCGGGGGGCCCAATCTCAAATTCGATATCATTTTCTTAAAAAGCGCCCCCAAAACATATTAGTCGATCCTGATATTGATTTAATCCAAAAAGTTAAAAAAAGTCGGGGCCGGGGGGCCCAATCTCAAATTCGACATCATTTTCTTAAAAAGCGCCCCCAAAACATATTAGTCGACCCTGATATTGATTTAATCCAAAAAGTTAAAAAAAGTCGGGGCCGGGGGGCCCAATCTCAAATTCGATATCATTTTCTTAAAAAGCGCCCCCAAAACATATTAGTCGACCCTGATATTGATTTAATCCAAAAAGTTAAAAAAAGTCGGGGCCCGGGGGGCCCAATCTCAAATTCGATATCATTTTCTTAAAAAGCGCCCCCCAAAACATATTAGTCGACCCTGATATTGATTTAATCCAAAAAGTTAAAAAAAGTCGGGGCCGGGGGGCCCAATCTCAAATTCGATATCATTTTCTTAAAAAGCGCCCCCAAAACATATTAGTCGACCCTGATATTGATTTAATCCAAAAAGTTAAAAAAAGTCGGGGCCGGGGGCCCAATCTCAAATTCGATATCATTTTCTTAAAAAGCGCCCCCAAAACATATTAGTCGACCCTGATATTGATTTAATCCAAAAAGTTAAAAAAAGTCGGGGCCCGGGGGCCCAATCTCAAATTCGATATCATTTTCTTAAAAAGCGCCCCCCAAAACATATTAGTCGACCCTGATATTGATTTAATCCAAAAAGTTAAAAAAAGTTGGGCCCGGGGGGCCCAATCTCAAATTCGATATCATTTTCTTAAAAAGCGCCCCCAAAACATATTAGTCGATCCTGATATTGATTTAATCCAAAAAGTTAAAAAAAGTCGGGGCCGGGGGGCCCAATCTCAAATTCGATATCATTTTCTTAAAAAGCGCCCCCAAAACATATTAGTCGACCCTGATATTGATTTAATCCAAAAAGTTAAAAAAAGTCGGGGCCCGGGGGCCCAATCTCAAATTCGACTATCATTTTCTTAAAAAGCGCCCCCAAAACATATTAGTCGACCCTGATATTGATTTAATCCAAAAAGTTAAAAAAAGTTGGAGCCCGGGGGGCCCAATCTCAAATTCGATATTATTTTCTTAAAAAGCGCCCCCCAAAACATATTAGTCGATCCTGATATTGATTTAATCCAAAAAGTTAAAAAAAGTCGGGGTCCGGGGGGCCCAATCTCAAATTCGACATCATTTTCTTAAAAAGCGTCCCTCAAAACATATTAGTCGACCCTGATATTGATTTAATCCAAAAAGTTAAAAAAAGTCGGGGTCCGGGGGGCCCAATCTCAAATTCGATATCATTTTCTTAAAAAGCGCCCCCCAAAACATATTAGTCGACCCTGATATTGATTTAATCCAAAAAGTTAAAAAAAGTCTGGGCCCGGGGGGCCCAATCTCAAATTCGATATCATTTTCTTAAAAAGCGCCCCCAAAACATATTAGTCGACCCTGATATTGATTTAATCCAAAAAGTTAAAAAAAGTCGGGCCCGGGGGGCCCAATCTCAAATTCGATATCATTTTCTTAAAAAGCGCCCCCAAAACATATTAGTCGATCCTGATATTGATTTAATCCAAAAAGTTAAAAAAAGTCGGGGCCGGGGGGCCCAATCTCAAATTCGACATCATTTTCTTAAAAAGCGCCCCCAAAACATATTAGTCGACCCTGATATTGATTTAATCCAAAAAGTTAAAAAAAGAGATTGGGCCCGGGGGGCCCAATCTCAAATTCGATATTATTTTCTTAAAAAGCGCTCCCTGGAATGTACTGTACGGGAGTCTTTCTCGACGTTGAACAGGCGTTTGATAGAGTTTGGCACCCGGGACTGCTGTACAAACTCCGAAAATTCCTACCACCTACATACTTCCTCATTATCCGTTCCTACCTTACTGATAGATACTTTAAAGTAAATCACAATAACGCCTATTCATCCCTTTTTTCCCAGTCTGCTGGTGTTCCTCAAGGTAGTATCCTAGGTCCTATCCTCTATACAGTTTATACAGCTGACATCCCTACCTGTCCCAACACTGTCATCACCACATATGCCGATGACACATGTATCCTATCAGTAAACAATGACCCAGCAATTGCATCCCAAATGCTTCAATCACACATCATAAATCTAGAAGAATGGTGTCAAAACTGGAGAATTAAAATAAACTCCAATAAATCCCACCAAATTACCTTTACCCTTCGTCGTAAACCAACGACTTCCTGTCCTACAGTTTCCTTTAACAATACTCCACTTATCCCTGTTGAGCAAATCCGATACCTAGGACTCCACCTGGACAAACGACTAACTTGGAATCCTCATACTAGACTGAAACGACAAGAAACCGCTCGACGTTTCCGATTACTTCAGCACTTACTAGACAAACGCTCTAAACTTCCCATTAATTACAAAAGACTCATATACTTGACTATAATAAGACCTATTTGGACTTACGGAGTTGAGCTATGGGGCTCCACTAAACCATCGAATTCCTCTCGCATCCAATCCTTACAATCCAAAATCCTTCGTAAAATCCTCAATGCTCCTTACTTTGTCACTAATAAAATTATCCATAAAGATCTTAATGTTCCTTATGTTTCAGATCTGGCCCAATCCAGATACCTATCCTTCCATAATAAACTTCAGAATCATCCCAACCCTCTCGTTTCTAACCTTGCTTCCTCTTCAATTCCTGATAACCCTCCGAGGCGTCTGAAAAGAAGATGGCCCCGTGATCTCCTAATGTAGTCATATCATTAGAGTGCTACCATTGGGTAGTTACTCAGCAAGTGTATTCATGTCATTATATCAATTATGTCCAAATTTACTTGATGTATTTATGTAATACAGTTGTAAATGTCATAATGAAATAAAAAAAAAAAAAAAAAAAAAAAAGCGCTCCCCAAAACATATTAGTCGATCCTGATATTGATTTAATCCAAAAAGTTAAAAAAAGTCGGGGCCCGGGGGCCCAATCTCAAATTCGATATCATTTTCTTAAAAAGCGCTCCCCAAAACATAATAGTCGACCCTGATATTGATTTAATCCAAAAAGTTAAAAAAAGTTTGGGCCCGGGGCCCAATCTCAAATTCGATATCATTTTCTTAAAAAGCGCTCCCCAAAACATATTAGTCGACCCTGATATTGATTTAATCCAAAAAGTTAAAAAAAGTCGGGCCCGGGGGCCCAATCTCAAATTCGATATCATTTTCATAAAAAGCGCCCCCAAAACATATTAGTCGACCCTGATATCGATTTAATCCAAAAAGTTAAAAAAAGTCGGGCCCGGGGGCCCAATCTCAAATTCGATATCATTTTCATAAAAAGCGCCCCCAAAACATATTAGTCGACCCTGATATCGATTTAATCCAAAAAGTTAAAAAAAGTCGGGCCCGGGGGCCCAATCTCAAATTCGATATCATTTTCATAAAAAGCGCCCCCAAAACATATTAGTCGACCCTGATATTGATTTAATCCAAAAAGTTAAAAAAAGTCGGGGCCCGGGGGCCCAATCTCAAATTCGATATTATTTTCTTAAAAAGCGCTCCCCAAAACATATTAGTCGACCCTGATATCGATTTAATCCAAAAAGTTAAAAAAAGTCGGGCCCGGGGGCCCAATCTCAAATTCGATATCATTTTCATAAAAAGCGCCCCCAAAACATATTAGTCGACCCTGATATTGATTTAATCCAAAAAGTTAAAAAAAGTCGGGCCCGGGGGCCCAATCTCAAATTCGATATCATTTTCATAAAAAGCGCCCCCAAAACATAATAGTCGACCCTGATATCGATTTAATCCAAAAAGTTAAAAAAAGTCGGGGCCCGGGGGCCCAATCTCAAATTCGATATCATTTTCATAAAAAGCGCCCCCCAAAACATATTAGTCGACCCTGATATTGATTTAATCCAAAAAGTTAAAAAAAGTCGGGCCCGGGGGCCCAATCTCAAATTCGATATCATTTTCATAAAAAGCGCCCCCAAAACATATTAGTCGACCCTGATATTGATTTAATCCAAAAAGTTAAAAAAAGTCGGGGCCCGGGGGCCCAATCTCAAATTCGATATCATTTTCTTAAAAAGCGCCCCCAAAACATATTAGTCGATCCTGATATTGATTTAATCCAAAAAGTTAAAAAAAGTCGGGGCCCGGGGGCCCAATCTCAAATTCGATATCATTTTCTTAAAAAGCGCCCCCAAAACATATTAGTCGATCCTGATATTGATTTAATCCAAAAAGTTAAAAAAAGTCGGGGCCCGGGGGCCCAATCTCAAATTCGATATCATTTTCTTAAAAAGCGCCCCCAAAACATATTAGTCGACCCTGATATTGATTTAATCCAAAAAGTTAAAAAAAGTCGGGGCCCGGGGGCCCAATCTCAAATTCGATATCATTTTCATAAAAAGCGCCCCCAAAACATATTAGTCGACCCTGATATTGATTTAATCCAAAAAGTTAAAAAAAGTCGGGGCCGGGGGGCCCAATCTCAAATTCGATATCATTTTCTTAAAAAGCGCCCCCAAAACATATTAGTCGACCCTGATATTGATTTAATCCAAAAAGTTAAAAAAAGTCGGGGCCCGGGGGCCCAATCTCAAATTCGATATCATTTTCTTAAAAAGCGCCCCCAAAACATATTAGTCGATCCTGATATTGATTTAATCCAAAAAGTTAAAAAAAGTCGGGGCCGGGGGCCCAATCTCAAATTCGATATCATTTTCATAAAAAGCGCCCCCAAAACATATTAGTCGACCCTGATATTGATTTAATCCAAAAAGTTAAAAAAAGTCGGGGCCCGGGGGCCCAATCTCAAATTCGATATCATTTTCTTAAAAAGCGCCCCCAAAACATATTAGTCGACCCTGATATTGATTTAATCCAAAAAGTTAAAAAAAGTCGGGGCCCGGGGGCCCAATCTCAAATTCGATATCATTTTCTTAAAAAGCGCCCCCAAAACATATTAGTCGACCCTGATATTGATTTAATCCAAAAAGTTAAAAAAAGTCGGGGCCCGGGGGCCCAATCTCAAATTCGATATCATTTTCTTAAAAAGCGCCCCCAAAACATATTAGTCGACCCTGATATTGATTTAATCCAAAAAGTTAAAAAAAGTCGGGGCCGGGGGCCCAATCTCAAATTCGATATCATTTTCTTAAAAAGCGCCCCCAAAACATATTAGTCGACCCTGATATTGATTTAATCCAAAAAGTTAAAAAAAGTCGGGGCCCGGGGGCCCAATCTCAAATTCGATATCATTTTCTTAAAAAGCGCCCCCCAAAACATATTAGTCGACCTGATATTGATTTAATCCAAAAAGTTAAAAAAAGTCGGGGCCCGGGGGCCCAATCTCAAATTCGATATCATTTTCTTAAAAAGCGCCCCCAAAACATATTAGTCGATCCTGATATTGATTTAATCCAAAAAGTTAAAAAAAGTCGGGGCCCGGGGGCCCAATCTCAAATTCGATATCATTTTCTTAAAAAGCGCCCCCAAAACATATTAGTCGACCCTGATATTGATTTAATCCAAAAAGTTAAAAAAAGTCGGGGCCCGGGGGCCCAATCTCAAATTCGATATCATTTTCATAAAAAGCGCCCCCAAAACATATTAGTCGACCCTGATATTGATTTAATCCAAAAAGTTAAAAAAAGTCGGGGCCCGGGGGCCCAATCTCAAATTCGATATCATTTTCATAAAAAGCGCCCCCAAAACATATTAGTCGACCCTGATATTGATTTAATCCAAAAAGTTAAAAAAAGTCGGGGCCCGGGGGCCCAATCTCAAATTCGATATCATTTTCATAAAAAGCGCCCCCAAAACATATTAGTCGACCCTGATATTGATTTAATCCAAAAAGTTAAAAAAAGTCGGGGCCGGGGGCCCAATCTCAAATTCGATATCATTTTCTTAAAAAGCGCCCCCAAAACATATTAGTCGACCCTGATATTGATTTAATCCAAAAAGTTAAAAAAAGTCGGGGCCGGGGGCCCAATCTCAAATTCGATATCATTTTCTTAAAAAGCGCCCCCCAAAACATATTAGTCGATCCTGATATTGATTTAATCCAAAAAGTTAAAAAAAGTCGGGGCCGGGGGCCCAATCTCAAATTCGATATCATTTTCATAAAAAGCGCCCCCAAAACATATTAGTCGACCTGATATTGATTTAATCCAAAAAGTTAAAAAAAGTCGGGGCCGGGGGCCCAATCTCAAATTCGATATCATTTTCTTAAAAAGCGCCCCCAAAACATATTAGTCGACCCTGATATTGATTTAATCCAAAAAGTTAAAAAAAGTCGGGGCCCGGGGGCCCAATCTCAAATTCGATATCATTTTCATAAAAAGCGCCCCCAAAACATATTAGTCGACCCTGATATCGATTTAATCCAAAAAGTTAAAAAAAGTCGGGGCCCGGGGGGCCCAATCTCAAATTCGATATCATTTTCATAAAAAGCGCCCCCCAAAACATATTAGTCGATCCTGATATCGATTTAATCCAAAAAGTTAAAAAAAGTCGGGTCCGGGGGCCCAATCTCAAATTCGATATCATTTTCTTAAAAAGCGCCCCCAAAACATATTAGTCGACCCTGATATTGATTTAATCCAAAAAGTTAAAAAAAGTCGGGCCCGGGGGCCCAATCTCAAATTCGATATCATTTTCTTAAAAAGCGCCCCCCAAAACATATTAGTCGACCCTGATATTGATTTAATCCAAAAAGTTAAAAAAAGTCGGGGCCGGGGGCCCAATCTCAAATTCGATATCATTTTCTTAAAAAGCGCCCCCCAAAACATATTAGTCGACCCTGATATTGATTTAATCCAAAAAGTTAAAAAAAGTCGGGGCCCGGGGGCCCAATCTCAAATTCGATATCATTTTCTTAAAAAGCGCCCCCAAAACATATTAGTCGACCCTGATATTGATTTAATCCAAAAACTTAAAAAAAGTCGGGGCCCGGGGGGCCCAATCTCAAATTCGATATCATTTTCTTAAAAAGCGCCCCCAAAACATATTAGTCGACCCTGATATTGATTTAATCCAAAAAGTTAAAAAAAGTTGGGCCTGGGGCCCAATCTCAAATTCGATATCATTTTCTTAAAAAGCGCCCCCAAAACATATTAGTCGATCCTGATATTGATTTAATCCAAAAAGTTAAAAAAAGTCGGGGCCCGGGGGCCCAATCTCAAATTCGATATCATTTTCTTAAAAAGCGCCCCCAAAACATATTAGTCGATCCTGATATTGATTTAATCCAAAAAGTTAAAAAAAGTCGGGGCCCGGGGGCCCAATCTCAAATTCGATATCATTTTCTTAAAAAGCGCCCCCAAAACATATTAGTCGATCCTGATATTGATTTAATCCAAAAAGTTAAAAAAAATTGGGGCCCGGTGGGCCCAATCTCAAATTCGATATCATTTTCTTAAAAAGCGCCCCCAAAACATATTAGTCGATCCTGATATTGATTTAATCCAAAAAGTTAAAAAAAGTCGGGGCCTGGGATGCCCAAACTCAAATTCGATATCATTTTCATAAAAAGCGCCCCCAAAACATATTAGTCGACCCTGATATTGATTTAATCCAAAAAGTTAAAAAAAGTCGGGGCCGGGGGCCCAATCTCAAATTCGATATCATTTTCTTAAAAAGCGCCCCCCAAAACATATTAGTCGATCCTGATATTGATTTAATCCAAAAAGTTAAAAAAAGTCGGGGCCCGGGGGCCCAATCTCAAATTCGATATCATTTTCATAAAAAGCGCCCCCAAAACATATTAGTCGATCCTGATATTGATTTAATCCAAAAAGTTAAAAAAAGTCGGGGTCCGGGGGGCCCAATCTCAAATTCGATATCATTTTCTTAAAAAGCGCCCCCAAAACATATTAGTCGACCCTGATATTGATTTAATCCAAAAGTTAAAAAAAGTCGGGGCCCGGGGGCCCAATCTCAAATTCGATATCATTTTCTTAAAAAGCGCCCCCAAAACATATTAGTCGACCCTGATATTGATTTAATCCAAAAAGTTAAAAAAAGTCGGGGCCCGGGGGCCCAATCTCAAATTCGATATCATTTTCATAAAAAGCGCCCCCAAAACATATTAGTCGACCCTGATATTGATTTAATCCAAAAAGTTAAAAAAAGTCGGGGCCCGGGGGCCCAATCTCAAATTCGATATCATTTTCTTAAAAAGCGCCCCCAAAACATATTAGTCGACCCTGATATTGATTTAATCCAAAAAGTTAAAAAAAGTCGGGGCCCGGGGGGCCCAATCTCAAATTCGATATCATTTTCTTAAAAAGCGCCCCCAAAACATATTAGTCGACCCTGATATTGATTTAATCCAAAAAGTTAAAAAAAGTCGGGGCCCGGGGGCCCAATCTCAAATTCGATATCATTTTCATAAAAAGCGCCCCCAAAACATATTAGTCGACCCTGATATTGATTTAATCCAAAAAGTTAAAAAAAGTCGGGGCCCGGGGGCCCAATCTCAAATTCGATATCATTTTCTTAAAAAGCGCCCCCAAAACATATTAGTCGACCCTGATATCGATTTAATCCAAAAAGTTAAAAAAAGTCGGGGCCCGGGGGCCCAATCTCAAATTCGATATCATTTTCATAAAAAGCGCTCCCCAAAACATATTAGTCGACCCTGATATTGATTTAATCCAAAAAGTTAAAAAAAGTCGGGGCCCGGGGGCCCAATCTCAAATTCGATATCATTTTCATAAAAAGCGCTCCCCAAAACATATTAGTCGACCCTGATATTGATTTAATCCAAAAAGTTAAAAAAAGTCGGGCCCGGGGGCCCAATCTCAAATTCGATATCATTTTCATAAAAAGCGCCCCCAAAACATAATAGTCGACCCTGATATTGATTTAATCCAAAAAGTTAAAAAAAGTCGGGGCCCGGGGGCCCAATCTCAAATTCGATATCATTTTCTTAAAAAGCGCTCCCCAAAACATATTAGTCGACCCTGATATTGATTTAATCCAAAAAGTTAAAAAAAGTCGGGGCCCGGGGGCCCAATCTCAAATTCGATATCATTTTCATAAAAAGCGCCCCCAAAACATAATAGTCGACCCTGATATTGATTTAATCCAAAAAGTTAAAAAAAGTCGGGCCCGGGGGCCCAATCTCGAATTCGATATCATTTTCATAAAAAGCGCCCCCAAAACATAATAGTCGACCCTGATATTGATTTAATCCAAAAAGTTAAAAAAAGTCGGGCCCGGGGCCCAATCTCAAATTCGATATCATTTTCTTAAAAAGCGCCCCCAAAACATATTAGTCGATCCTGATATTGATTTAATCCAAAAAGTTAAAAAAGTCGGGCCCGGGGCCCAATCTCGAATTCGATATCATTTTCTTAAAAAGCGCCC
>CAKMRH010000016.1:0-60691 GCA_928085145.1 Nezara viridula | reverse complement strand
TAGTCCCAGAATAATAAAATTATTTTCATTTCATTTCATTAAATTCGTGAAATAAGTACTGAGCTAAATGAATCTGAGAATCTAACAAATGATGTTTAGAACCTTGCAATCTGCGATACATGCTCTGCCTAATAGTTATTAGTAATTCATATATTTACATATCAGAGCAATCAATTGATAATTATTTAGTTATGTCAACTACTTACCTACGAACCACGGATTCCTCTTGTTATTCTCTACAGTGAGGCTGAGGAAGTACTCCTCGAATCCTTTGACGGGATTGGCCTGCGGCTGGACGGAGAGGGTGCCTTCGACTTCTTCTTCATTGCCGATGGACACCAGATCCCTCGCGGACCAGCCGTCCGAGCCGATCCAAGAGAATATCTTGGAGGCGTTCATCCTCCGCACTGCACGCATCACACCTGCCACTTCTTGGTCCGAGCCGAAGATGATTGCACCTGTTGACAAGAATAGATACTGCAATCCATTTTATCTTATTTATTATCTAATAAATTAGCATATGTAATCCTGTTAAATTACTATCAATGAGGTTTTTAATGATGAAATCATAGAATTTAAAAGCACTACGAGAGAAATACTGAGTGAATTATCTCTTTTACCGAAAGAGAATTATTGATGAGGATCACAATCCTCAGGACTTTTGGTCGAAAACATATGTATTGGCTATTTGGGGTGCCGTAGCAATCAAATAAAGTAATCGTTTGAAAAGTTCAAAGTAAAGGATCATTTATGCATGTCACCTTCGATGACCATCTTAAAAAAATCATCTAAAATCAACGATGAACGATAAAGCTGATCGCTATTCCAGTTGACTTTGACTAGGAGAGAATCACTTTAATTTCATAAAAGGGTGCTGTCTAATTATATGGAGTACTAGAGACACAGAGTACTTATCTATCAATACAATGGACAATCTTTAAATCCAATATACAAAAATTTTCCGCCATTTTTATGTATTAGTACGCATTCAATTTTTAGTACCTAATTAAATAGAAAAGGTTGCCGATGTCCAGATTTAAAACGCCCTAATTCCAAGAGTTTTCGTAAATGAAATAGTTGTAGGTGATGCTATTCACGAATGAAGTTTGCATAAAGTATGACATGAAGTTTAGTCCTATATTATAATTTGATAAAAAGGGTCTAATAAAAACTTATAATACTAATAAAAACCACGGACTATAATTTTCAGACCATTATCTTCAATAAAACTTAGGCCGAAGGATTGGGATAATATAAAATAAATAATTTTTGTTTATATTTTCCTTTGTGTCTATAACATACAATTAACATCCCGACTAATAATTTCTCACTATGTTAAGCCTATATTGTTTCAAAATACTAATGGGATTTCACTGACTAATTTCAGCAATGTATTTAACGCCCAATGTATAATTTCTGACATTTATTTTTTAAAAGATAAAGAAATGAATTTTAATTTCATTACATTAATTGCTCTTGTTACAAGTTTTAAGTTGATTGGCATAAATTATTCAATAAAGTTTAAGCTCTGAGTAATTATAAAGTTCTGAGAAGTATTAATTTGGTCGCTTGCGAACTGCAGATATTATTTTCCATAAAGGTGCTAAGCGGTGGAAGGTACCTTCGAACCTCAGATCGGATCCTATAAAGCCCCGTGCCTATAAATCGAGACGCCCTCCCTGACTGTCTTATAAAGGGACCTTTATTGAAACAATTATTTTTCATCTGCCCTCAAGGAACCCAATTTCCATCGGGCCAGTTCTAAAGAGGAGGGGAGCAGGAGGGGGAAAATAAGGGAAAGGTCTCTTTCAGCGTATAATTAGCTCAAGCCCGAAGGCTCTCTGAGCATTTTTCAGTTTAACCCTCGAGAAGATCTTTTGTCTGGAATTGTAATTATTTTTCTTCTTCGGGAATCTGTTAGCTTAATTTGCTGTTTAAAGCCCTCCCTCCATCCTCTCGGTCTGAAATATCAAAGTCGATACCTTTTGATTCTGATTGCCCTTTCTCATTATTCTGTTTTGTTTTATTTAGTATTTTTATAGTACTTTTTTTCCTCACTTACCTAAACAGAGAACATTTCTTTTCATGCTGGCGTTTAAAAAAAAAAAAATACTCAGAATAGAGAATCTGCAATCGAGGTTTACATTTTACACATTATTATGTCTTCAATTTAGACCACTTTTTATTAAATTATTGACATCTGTTTAAAACTATCCGAATGACTTCATCTTATTGTTACCTACAACTTTTTTCTGTTACAGGTATAAAAACTAATGAAATAATAAAAAATCATGAATAAATCGGGAAAAAAATCCCAAGGTGTGTGCTTTAGGCACGATAGAAGTGAAAACATCAAAAAAGCGAGATTAATAATAAGAAATATAAATTATGAATAATAGCTCATTATAAAGAGGATGAAATTCTAATTACTTTTCTCTGTCGAATTTAAAAATCATCTATTTAGCAAAATATAAAAAATAAACCGAAACCTACGCACTTCTATGTTGTTTAAACTTTGGAAATGGTCTATGTACACGTTTGGGTAATTTTTTTAAAAATTTTAATTTGATTTTAAATGCCCATCACAACGTGGCACATTAACCTAAGTGCCTCGCAGAACTGATGACCGCAGCACAGACAGCTACTGTACGACGGCGGTGGTACCTTGATGAAGAACTGAAAGATGGCCATTTAGTTTCCATGAGCATGGAACCAACCATTAATGTCAGCCGAATTAATGGCCCTGACCCGGATAAGCTCGGAACAAAATGTTCACCAGAGGGCGGCACAAAAGGTTCATTATGGAACTTTATCGTCCAACTTACCGAACAAAGTAACTTTATATTTATACAATATTCGTTTTATCTGCACAAAGTAAACATACATATACATTTTCTCGTGTCGTTATTACGACATCAGGTAAATAAAATACATGAACTCAAAGCTGGAAAAAATAAATAAAGACCATTACATTTCACGGATCAGTCAGATAAACATACAGATTACAAAAAAATATTTCTCTAACCGTTTTTTTTTTTCAAAATGATTGAATCTTATATAATTTTGCCATTTTATTATTCATTTAATTTCAGTATAAAATTTTAAGTGCTTACATTTTTACAAAGTGATGACTTGTTGACTTCTTAAGAAAGTATATTTAAATTAACAATTGTAATTAGCAAATGTATACATTAGAATTAGATACAAGTGAAAAGAACCAATAATACATTATGAACTTTTTATCTAGGTCATTTGTCGTTTGAAATTATCTTGAAACAAAAATTCACCGAAATATGTATATATCATTTATTGTATAATTGTAATTGTGTGTATTAGTATATTTTAGTATTGATTTTGTTTGTGCTGTTTAATATGAAAAAGAATTTGTATAATCAAGTGCTAAGTCAAAAAAAAAAAAAGGATTGATGAGTATGCTGTGTATCGAGCAAACCTATTTAGTAGGGAAGCGCTGTTTTAAATAAAGTATTTCTCTCTCGGAAGGAATTATAAATGTGTGTCTCCGCTAAAAATTACAATATCTAACATTTTTGTTGAGAAATATTACTTTCTGTCAGAATATAGGACATAGGTAATTGTGAGAATTACAAAAGTAAATGTGAGTTAATTCACATTATTTATAAAAAATAAAAACAAATAAAGTAAAAAAACATAAAAAAACATAATTTAACTAAACAACAATATTTAACAAAAATAAATTAAATATAAATAAAATAAAAAACCTTTTCAACGAAGGCATACGTATACACACTATCTGCTTTCCTTTCTTTATCCTCTGGAGTTGCCCAGGGTTCAATCATATCTCTTCTCCTTTTCAGCTCCTACATTAACGACCTACCTAAATCAATTCTCCATTGTTCCCATCACCTTTATGCAGATGATTCCCAGATCTACCTATCCTTTTCTCCCTCTGAGTTACTGGGGGCATTTGCCAAGATTCAAGAAGACCTTGATCGAATCAATGCCTGGGCAAATGTAAATGGATTAAAGTTAAATGCTGCCAAAACTCAGGCCATTGTCATTGGTTCCAAGCCCCTTATTAGATGCCATACTGACTTTCCCATATTACACCTTAATGACCAGCCAATTTCCTTCTACTCCTCTGTTAAAAATTTAGGATTTTTCATAGATCAAACCCTCTCCTGGACCTACCATATTTCGCACATTTCCCGTCGGACAATTTCTACCCTTAAACTATTTCATCGCTTCCGCCATCTCCTACCTCAACATATCCGTAAACTCCTAATTTCCTCTCTTATCTTCCCCCACTTTGCTACAGCTGTGTGGTGTATGATGGCCTCTCGGTGGAGCTCCGTGATAGCCTGAAAAGATTAATGAATAGCTGCGTAAGATTTGTTATTGGTGCCCCGAGTTACTCCCATGTCTCTCACCACTACACTGAGTTAAGGTGGCTCTTCCCCTCCTTCCGAAGACAATATTTTCTAGGTACGTTCCTCTACCAAATCATCAACAACCATCGTCCTTCTTACGCCTACAACCTTCTCCAGTTCAAATCCTCAGTCCATTCCCTGTCCACAAGATCTCGACCTTCTGACCTTTACATGCCTTCTCACAGATCTGCTTCATTCCAAAATTCCTTTATTGTTCGCTCTGTCAATTTCTGGAATTCCCTCCCTATCAAAATTTGACATTCCCCCTCCATATCCACATTCAAATCCCTCCTATTCCAATTCCTATCACAAAAACAGTCAGATACTTGCTAACCCTTCGAGCGGATTTTAATAGAGAATTTGATACATTTTTATTTTTTAATTCTTTATTTTTTTCGGAAAAGAGTATACTGGTCTATAAGAGCAAATAGCTTTAAGTGTCTTGTTATAGTATTAATGGTTTTGTATATAGTTTAGTTTGTTTTGTCGAATTTTTACCTTATATTTTTTTTACATTATTTCTTTTTTTCGATTGATTTTATTTTGGCCAGATGTAATATTTTAATTTTGTTCTATTTTGTTATTCTCAAGGGACTGTGTCCCAGAATAAAGTTATTTTTCTATCTATTCTATCTATATACAAATTTAAAATCAGTTATTGAAACTTTGAATTAGTTCCGACCCGTGCAGGAAAAGCAAGACTCTAGGAGATCGCAGCTTTTCTCAATAGCGTTACTGGTATTGAAAGTCAATGAAAGTTGAGCGAGAGTGCTATAGCCACTGAGTAAATGTAAATATAAAACTGAGTAAATATGATCATTGCCAAAACTCCAATACATACATATTAATATTCAAAGATTGCGGAGCCACCATCGACACCTCGATCCAATCCACAATCCAACGATTGTAAGGTTGAATGGAGCTAATTAGGGATTACGTTAGTGGATTTGACTGATAAGTAAGGTGCTGGTGAAATTTAGAGAATTTTTCTAGGGTCAGGTCTTATGCAAATGGGACATTAAGGTCAGGATGTAGAGTTTTGTTGGTTACATAGAATGGGGCATTGAGGATTACTTTAAATCGGAAGGATTACAATAAAATAATACAGTTTTGTTACCCAAAACGTAAAATATACGACGCTTCATTATACGCAGGAATGCCCAAAAGGCGTTTCATGGCGCATGTTGTGCCATCAACATTTTGAGCACATTTTTATGCGGTTTTTAATGTTTGAAGGGGGTAAATTTCTATGGAGTTATATATTTTTGGAATGAAAAGTTTCAATCCAGGTGGTAAGGGAAAAGATGGACCAGACTACAACAAGTTTAATTGTACATTACCTATGATTTTTCAAATTCTACTTTTGCTTGCATGTTTTAAAAAGAGGTGAGTGGAAAACTATTTTTTGAGGGGAGGAGGGAGGTATGTTCCTGCTGTATAGATCTTGGGAGAGGGGAAGGCAATGGACACCCCCTTTCTAATAATATGTCAGTTACGGTTTACAATATGAGGAGTTCGGGGGTGGGGTGGCGGAATGGGCTAGCGCGTGTGCAAAGCACCGAGAGTTGCCAGGCAACCAGATAACCGTTATGAGATTAAAAAAAATGTCTGAGTTCGCATCCCGGTGCCAGAGGGGATTTTAAATTTCCTGTCCTTACCCTTCCGGTCCGAGAAAATCTCGTATAGCCTAAAAGGCGAGGTAGGGAGGAACAAGAAAAAAAAAATACGAGGAGTTTGATATTCCAATCAGTTCTGGTATTGCTAATGAACATTATTTTTAACATCCAAAAATTTGAAGTAAGATTGCAACTAATATATATAAAAAAAAAATAAAAAATGGATTGAGGATGACTGATTAATTGTAAGGATTTCAACATATAAAAATAAATTAATTGTGGAGAAAAAAAAAATGCACTCTCTACTTGAAAGAAACTAAATATAGAACAATCTCCCACCTTCCATTTTGGGTTGGACATGCCTTTGATTGAGTATGTGTTGGAATGACTTGAAGTGATTTGCTGTCACTAGCTGATGGGTCTTTTTCAACAGTTGACTTGACATGTATCTGCAGTTTTATTTTCTAGTCTTGAATGAATTGACGAAAAATGAATTTACTGGTCAATTATTTACTGATATTCGAGAGACTTGAAGCTTTGTTTTTGGAAAATAACAATATCCCAACATTACATTGATTAAATGTTTTTACTTTCACTTACTTATATATGAAATATATAGTAAGGGAAAGTATTGCTATGGTGAAAATTTTCGACTGCGTTTTCAATGGAAATACATATTTTGAGGTCTCCTGATTCCAAATAACGAAGTCCCGCAAAACGTATCTGTGTGTGTGTATGTATGTGAACAGTCTAGCTCAACAACGAAAAGTCGTACAAATGTGAAATTATGAAATTAGAATATTCAATCTCATTATGAAATATGAATTTAAGGTTTGTATATACCTTGTATATTACATCAACTTTTTCATGAAAATCAGCTAACCGCAAGTGCCACTTTATATTAACGGTGAAACACTTTTTTTCAAAAACGGCTCTATCGATTTTTATTAAACTTGGTTTATCATTGTATAATTGAGTAGTTTTTAACATAAATTAGGTCTTATTCCAATTTATGTCACTTTACAGGGGTTAAATGGCCAAGATTCCTATACGTCTTCCTCTAAAGCACCTTTAACATGGTTTATGTTACGAAAAAATGTTAAATATAACTTTTGAAATAATTTGATAATTAAATAAAGCAGAAAACAATAAAAATGCTTATCCAGGTAGAAAATGGATCTCCGGAAATACTAGTCAGAAGGTATACTTATAATATATCGTTGGAAATCTGACTAACGAAAAAATTCTAAATAATAATTTTTGATAACTAATATTATTTAATGTAAATCACACAAGGCATTATGGGAGATATTAAAATAAATTTGGTATATAAATCCAAAATTATAATTTTAGGAGGCAGTGGGTTAAGGAGTAAGTAGGCAAAATTTATTCTTTAGTTACTATATAGTTTACAGCGTTATATGTTTCTAGATAGCTTAAGAAGGGTATGGATGGGATTTCGTTCTTATTCTGTTTAGTTATATATATGAAATACGGGGAGAAGTATTATTAATGACAAAGGAATGTTTTTAGGATATGGCATGTCCTTCCAACTTTTGTATGGGTAGAAATAATATATTTCCATTAGCTTCACATTTTTAAGGCAATTTTCTATTTTCTCTAATGTAATAGGTGTTGCACTTAGGGTTCGAACATGGAATGTGGTAAACTGAATCGTAGTGTTTTAGAAGTGGTGTGGGATCTTTTAGGTTAAGGTTAATATTTTAAAATTTGTTGCAAAAGACAATGCAGGAGATGTTTACAGTAATGTGAACCACTTTTAGTTGTGATGGTGGATCTTCCTTTATAAATGGGATTATTGGTCAGCTAGGTTAGTCTTTATGGGTTTTCGTTCTTGCTATGAAGTAAATTAATTAATTAATCATGAAAGACTTAGGAAATGCAGACAGCGTATATTGCTCCAGTAATAGAAAGAAAATCTTATTTCAAAGTAAAATCGTTCCTGAAAAAAAAATGATACAATTATTTTCAAGTTAATTTATTATTAGCCATATTTACACCAATAATGTATAATAATAATAATGTTGTTAAATAATTAAAGGTGAACATGACAATAAAAAGAAATTTTATTATGAGTAGACGCTTGCAATTCGCATAAGTGAAAATGACAGGTACATGATAGGTATTTTAGGTACATAATAAGAATCTTTATAATTTGAAATATGTTAAAGTTAATATATGATTGTAAATGAAAAAAAAATTTTTAGACTTGAAAATGGCTCGACGAGCCGAAACGTCGTCATTGTGATGAGTAGTCATTAAGTGACAAAATTTTTTTTAAATTGGTGTAAATATCTCTAATAATAAATTAACTTGAAAATAAATAGTATGCACCGAAGAAGAATTGAGTAATATTGTGGATACAATTATTTTAGATTTTATGTTTTGTTCATTTGATTATAGTCTTAAAGAGTTTCAAAAATACATTGATGTATTCTTGTATGAACTTTATAAAGTTGTATAAAATATTGGTGTCAGTGAAAGAGCCAATAGTGTTAGTGAGGTCCCTAGTGACTTTGATGGATGATAACATATTATGTCCATTATTGTATTACATATTTATCTATTTCGCGAGATATTGTCTAATCTTCAGATGTCTATTTTTCCCTAAGACAAAACAAAAGGCAAAGCCTCATAAAATTTGTGTAATGTATAAAATATAAATTTTATATCATGTTATCTTTTAAATAATATTTCAGCTCCAACTTAAAATATATTTATCATTCAGCACGGAAGATTTTCCGATGATTTATATGGACGGAATTGTACAAATTAATTTTACAAAAATAATTATTTTAAAACCAGTGGATTCCTTTATCCAGTTCAGTAATATTTTGATTTATCCATAACAAGTATTATTTTATTCTCAGGTATATGTAAAATATATGTTTATAAATTTTTCATATTAAAAATGCATTTTCACCTACTAGTAGTACAGACACCATTTTGTCAAATTATTAACATTTCGCCTGAAGCTTCGTGAATAACTTCATCTCCTACAACGTACAAATATTTTAATAACGAAAATTTAGGGAATTAGGGCGTTTTCAATCTGGAAATCGGTTAACTTTGTCTATTTAATTAGGTCCTGAAGAATCATGAATACCAATTTGCTTTCCATTTGAATAGTACGGTAATATAATCACAAAATCGAAAAAAAAAAAAAATACTGCTTATAAAAATGTTGTGCTGTTTGGCGTGACCTTCATCCCCAAAATGTCAAAATAACCATTTTATTATATATTAAATTTTTAAAGGCTGACTTTTTTTTCATTTTGTGATCATATTATCTTATGATTCATTAGGAAGCAAAGAATAAAATCGGGTACTCATGAATCTTTAGTATCTATAGGCAATTGGATAGACAATGTTCGCTGATCTCCAGATTGAAAACACCCAAATTTCGAGAGTTTTCGTAAATAACATATTTGAAGGTTACGATGAGATGAAGCTATATAGGAAGTTTTAGGCGGATTTTAATAATTTGATAAAAAGGGGTCTCTACTACGGACTATACAATTATATAGTATTTGAAGAAATAAAAAACCGTTAGGTATATTATTATAAACTGTCTTTATTTAGTAAGTGTAATTTGTTAACGCCATTTCAATTTTGATTTTTTTTTCTCTCTATACGGGAAACATATGGAACTTTTATTGAGATCGTATAAGCTTTAATAATCCATAAAAGGGGAAAGTCCATTTCCATTTTATAGTCTCGAAGAGTTGAAATTAGCTCTATTACCTGTTTTATACCTCACCATCAAGGCAATTCTTTTTGTTGTGTCTGTGTATAAAGTGAACCTCTAGTGGGAGAACACTTTAGATAAACTATGATATAAAGCTTAAGGTTGCAAACATATATAGAAATGATATGTATTTTTCTATTATTCAATAATCACTAAACAAATATACATCCGAAATCAATATGAGAGCTTATAACAGTTTTTATATTTATTAAAAGACTGTTCACAAACCGTGCGAAAGAAATCAAATTTCGTACTTACCGAACATTGTGACTCCAGCTTGAATTAATTTACCCTTCTATTTTGCAAATAAAATTGAAGAACTTGCAGGATTTCAAATTTATTAATACAATAGTCACATCATTTATTTAAAAAAAATAGTATGGGATGGATTTTAAAATGAACATGATTGAGTGGCTTAATATCAAAGACGGACATCATTCATTTTTAAAAAGTTCAGAAAAAAATCATTTATAACATAGCTTCTATTTAAACCAATCACAATGATTTTTTAATTTATTCTACTTTAGCATTCTTAAATGAAATCATAAGAAACTGTTTGAGTTGAACCTATAAAACAAAAATTTCCTTTGTGTGATATGATGCCACTCAATTAAAGCACACCACCGCTTTAATTTTGTCAAATAACCTGAACTACAAAAGAAAAAAATATATATTTTGGGGGTTGCAGTCACAGTACGAAACATAAATAAGATAAAAAAATATTTTATTTTTTTGCAACTTTTCGGCCTATGTTTCAGGCCTTCCTTAAGTCCGAGGAAAGATAAGGTAGCAACTAAACAATAAAAAAATAAAATTATTTTACATTTGTGCTTCTTACTGTTACTGCAATCCATAACTATCTTGCAGCCATATTATCTACTGGTAAGTATTTCCCCATCCCATTTTCCGATGGGTTAAATGCTTGAGATTTTAATCTACGAATTTCTTAGATAGCGTATTTGGTTTCTGTCTCGAACAAAACAAAGAAAAAAAACGCTGCAAATTATTTCACAATGTTTTATTATTTCCATACAATGATACATCTAAAATAACATTACCTTCATAGTTAACAAGAAAAATAAATAAAAGGTGATTCTAATTATTAGACTAAACTTTTTTTTAATCATTAGTACTATGCTAAAAAAATAGCATTACTTCAGTAACACATTCAAAATTTAAAAACCAAAATAAAAGATATATAAATATAAAACCTTTGCAGTAGAATATCTAAAAAAAAAAAACTAGAGACCATATCTGTGCTCCTAATTGTCCGATTTTAACGGTTTTTTTTTGTTTTGTTTTTAGGAAATTAAGAAAACTTTTAAAAAACCACATACAATATCAAAAAAGTGTAAACTTTTTGAGTTATTCAAAATTTAATTTTACTATCCCTCGTAACATTTTTTCAGCTTCTTTTCATTGAAGTATGTTATATAGATAAATTTAAAGGGGGTCGAGAAAATGACTTTAGCGAAGTTTCATTGAAATCGGTACATTCGTTTAGGCGCTACAGTCTATAGCAACTCACGTTTTTCGGTCGCCATTTTGAAATTAAAAGGCGGATAGTAATGTCGATGAAGGAGGATCTTCCTCGGGTGACTTCTGATTTTATATCAAAATTTGAAAAGTATCGGGCCAGTAGTTTCGGAGAAAATGAGCGGACAGCGGACGGCGGACGGACAGAAAAAGTTGTATTCGTTTTTCGAGTTCTACGTATCCTGAAACGTAAAACCTCCTCAAATTTTGAGAGGGGGTTAAGTTTTTGAATTTTTTGGTCTATACAATGGTTTATTATTGAAAATAATAAACCAACAACAAGTACTGCTTGAATTTGTTTCTATCATTTATGATTTCTTTATTTAAATACAATTTCTAACATGGACGAGGATTTTCGATCTGTGTTTAACTCTAGAAGGTTTTTTTTTTTAAGTTGTGTTTTTTCCGTCTACTGAAAAAAGTATACTTAGGCCTTCCTTCTTTTGTGGGAAAGTCTATATTTTTAAAACGGCATCTCCTGTAGATTTCATGGCTCAACGAAAAATCATCAAGATCTTGAAATATAGGTGGTAGTTAAGTAACCAATAGAAATGGCGAAGGAGCAATACTGACCCTACTTGGCATTTTTTCTCTTAATTGTTTGAGCTGAAAATATTTAAAATATTCCCATGAAATTATTCAGTGATTTGAGGCATCATACTTAAAAATAGGTAGAACTTTTCGTTACATGCATTCAAAAGAACTCACTGTAGACATTCTATACGATAATTTGTTCGTATTATGCATAGGTGCAGACTTCGGTGGGAAGGAAGATCGCGAAGTCTAGGGAGGCGAGAATATCGTTTCGCCCCCCTCCGTCTTCAATTATTCGAGGCATAAAAAAAAATCAATAATAAATAAGCTACATGAATCAATAAAATGCATAAACTAAAATCGATTAAGAAAAGTAAACCTGCTGGCTAGGTTAGGGTCTAGTAGTAATTATGTAACTATTTTATTTTACTATTATTTAAATTGTCATTTATATTTAATGATAATAATATATATCAACCTATCTTAGGATTTTATGATTCAATCACCCCTCAATTTTCACATGAAATGATCACATTTTCCACGACAAACTACTCAGACTGTGAAAAACGTTGTATTTTTATTTGAGGTTGTACTGCCTAAGAAATCAAAGATATTTTTCATTTTTTACTCTGTTAATTTTTTGTTGAAACATTTCTAGAAATGTGCCAATATTATGAACGTTGTCTCTCCACCAGAAATTCAGGGATTGCTGTACCTAACTAATAAATTGATGGGATATTATCCAGTGAGATAAGCTTTAATTGAGTAAATTGTTACATTAATAATTGTAGTCCACTGGGTTTAGCCCTAGTGACGAGGTTGAGAGAGAAGTGCAGGGATCTCCTGGAGTCATGCTTTTCTCTCGACAGTCGGAGGGACAAGTCTGGCCCGGATTTCTCTCGCCTGATTATAAATAGTGTATATAGGTATGTATGTATACTTATTATTTATTTATTTTTAGGTTATTTTATTCTTATTTATTGTACATATATTATTTTTCTGTATAATTTATTTTATTTATTGTACATAGATTGTTAATGTGATCCCCGAACACTAATACAAATCTCCTTTGAGACAGATTGTAATATTTTTCAATAAGCAAGTTAAACAAAAAATTAATAATAGTAGTAAAGCTTTAGTATTTGTGAGTGTAGAATAGACTATGTTGTTAACATTATATTGTAAATAAGAATAAACACGTTTCTTTGTCGCTTATACTTCGAATGCATTATCTTATGAGAGAGTTCTCTCTAGATTATACTAGAGTACTTTGATTTAACAAATCAGTGAAGGAACCGTATTGTAAGAAGTTCAAACTGCTAATATCTATCATAAAAAGCAATATAAAATAACGGTTCCATCCAGATGGTATTTATTCTTCCTTTTATAACGACTCCACCAACCCCTGGCTAGCAAAGTTATAAACTTTATGACTGCATAAAAAGAAGCATACAAATAGAAGGCACTAAAGGGAAAGATTTTATATCACCAACACAATAAACATATAAATGAATAGACAACAATACATTTTATTTTATATATTAGTACTTATATATCTTTATAGATAGGGCTTTCAAATTTATATTTTTAATTATTTAAATCTTTGAAAAAAATTAATTATGTGTTCACCAACACGACTTTTTTCCGATTATGAAGAAGTTTTTATCAGTTTATAAAATTTGATTATCTGAAACATTGCTAATACTGGATCAATTTTTTGTTATTATTATGGTAGAGAATGCGAACTTACAAGAGGAGATTAAGGACATGGGGAGACTGATTTCAAGGAAACTTTTTTTGGTTAAAAAAAGTTGGTAGGTCCTAGGAACTAAAAAAAAATATTATAAAATTTTGTACTGTTGTTGCTCAATGGGCTTTGTAGGCTATAATTATTTATAATTTTTTTGTGTGTGTAAAATCAGAAAAAATATATTGCTATCTGTATTTAATGAGTTCAAATGTATATTAGGATTTTTTTATTATTACGATAGATAATGGGGATTGATTAGGGAAGATTAAGATCATGCGGTGACTGAATTCAATTAAATCTTTTTTTGGTTATATTTGGACGTAGGTCTAATGGTAAAGTAAGAAGTTCTTGCAAATGTTTGCTAGAAACCTGAAAAAACAATATTTTATAAAATTTTGTACTAATGTTTTCAACGTTAAATCTCAGACTACGACTTTTTTTTTTTTTTGGGTCCTTCCCTTCCTCGCCATTAAGGCTATGCGGGATTTTCCCGGGCCAGGGGGTGTGGGCGGAGATTTAAAAGACTCCCCCGGTACCGGGACTCGAACTCGTGACTATTTTTATATCTTTGATTCATATGTCAGGTTGCCAGGCAACGGCGGTGCAATGCACACGCTTTAGCCCATTTGGCCACCGCGCCCACTATCAGACTACGACTATTTACTCACTTCTTTCAATACGCTCAAAATCAAACGTAAAGCGAAAACGGGACTCGTTCATTTACCTATTTAAGCCGATATACCTATGCTTCACAAATTTACGTAACAGCCAAAACGACCCACAAAAGAAAAATACAAATTTTTCAGTACAAAAACTGCAAGCCTATAGCAAAAGCTCTATGGTACGTCACAAAACATTATTTTACATAAAGACCTTCAAATGCCAACAGTTAACGACCACACGCTGATACACAACAAAAGATTTCAGAATAATTTACATGGGCATACTAACACACTTGTACAATGTGTCGCAACATTTAACATACCCCCAAAAAAACTTAGGAGGATCACAAGAAGCCGAATGAAGAATTTCCTCGCTTAAAAACATACTTAAAAACAAGACAGGAAGGGATGCCGCTGGGCACTCTCCCTCAGGTCGATCAAGCCACTCACTACCTGTACTCTTACCGACAGCAGACTCGCTAATCGTCATTATTTATCACAGGTGAGGGTGAAGATATAAAATTAGGAAAAAAAAATACGAATTTGTATTGAAATAAAAAAATATAAATTTGTGGACTTTGTTATTGGACTATTTTTTCTTAGCCCATCAGAATTTTTTCCAACTTCTACGTATGGAATTAGTAGGTATAACAGTTGAAAACCTAAATTATTCTCTTCCATATTAATTTATCAACTTATAAATTTCAATGTTTTAGAAGAAATAAATAAAAAAATGTCCTCAAACGTTTTTATTTATACGTTCAATTTAATTTGATTACGGTGGTTCTGGCTTTTGTTGTAGTTTACAAGGCTCTAAATAAAATATGATGATTGGTGATTTTAAACTTTAATCAAAATTTGTGTGACGGTAGTAATTTCATCGTTTGATTCTTAGTTTAGTTTGTTCAGTTGAGTTTCCAAAATTGTTGATTTAGAATTTTGTGTAATTGAAACCATTAATTAATATTATGATGTTATATTTACTGATCAAGAATTTTCATCACCCATTAGGGTAAGCGCACCAGTGATGGAGATAGCTAAGGATTTTTTTTTTTTTGGCTTATGTCGCCGTAATTAATATAGTTGTAAACTTCCATTTGGACATTTAGAATCTCTAGAGTCTCCTTTTTTCTATTTAGAAGTTTAAAATTGAAAAAATATTTAGTTATGCAGGTATAATCTTCATTAAAAAAAAAAACACATTTTTGCACTAGTGATGGACATTCCGAACTTTATTTGTTCTAGTAATGGACAGGTGGTCGGTACCGGTAATGGACATACCTTAGAAAAATTCTAAATTTTTATTTAACTATAAAGATAACATAAATGTTCAACTTACTCTTAGCAAAACTCTTAGTAGGATAGGTATGAAACACACTGATCTCAAGAGCACTATAGAAACAACAATGATATGCATTTTAAAATTTTCTTTTTGGAATTTTGTTTATACAGTTGTCAGTAGAGGACATTGTTCTTTAATATAGAAAAAACTAGAAACTTAAAATGAACAAGGAAGTTTATTATTTATATTTAAAGTCCAACCTGTCCATAACTGGTACGGTCACCCTAACTAATTTTTTTTTCTTTAAGAAAAATACTAAATCTTTACTTAGCTATTCTAGTGAAACTGATTTCGTGAACTAGTGAAATTTTTATTTGAACCAAAATGGAATAAAATGGAATAAGGTGTTTAATTACAGACGAGAGGGCCTAAAGACTCCATTGCAGCGACGGCTTTGTGCGTCTTTCAGCTCTGCTCGCTCGACTGGGTATTGGATGGAAATTTTTCTTGAGGAAAAGAGAAGATATTTTCCTTCTATTTCTCTTTCATATTTCCCCGAGCCTCGCATCTGTAAGATTCTCTTGAATGCATTTTAGATGGCCCTTTCAAATAAGCACGGGAGGAAATTGAAAAAAAAAAAATGTTTCTTTGGTCGGGGATATTTCCATAATAAAAATAGACGTTGGAGGATTTATGTTTGTTTAAACATTCATCCCTATCCGCGGTGTGGTTATTGTCTGTAGAACGTTTGTTCGAGCGTTTGTATTTTCTTCTCTTTGATGGATTTAGAAGACAAAAACAAAAAGAACTGCCAAAACTACTCGAAAAAAATCTTTATTATTACATATACCAACAATGAAAATACATTTTTTTAAATGATTTTTACTGCAATAAATCAGAATATGATACTTAAAAAGACGTATAAACCAAAATTTGTTCACATATTTAAGTTTAATTAATAGTCCGTGGTACCTACGTCGTATCGTAACCTACAAATATTTATTTACGAAAATTCTCAGAATTCGGATGTTTTCAATATGAAAATCGGCAAACTTTGTCTATTTATATAATGATATTAAAAATACCATTTGCTTTCCACTTAGATCGCAAGATAACATGAGCGCAAAGTCGAGAAAAAAGATGGCCATAAAAAATAAATGGACCGTTTAGCGTGAACTATACTCTCAAATCGTCAAAATAACAAGGTTATATAGACCAAAAGGTCCAACATTTTTTAGGCTAATTTTTTTTTTCTCGGTTTTGTGATCAATATCTTACGATCCAAGTGGAAAGCAAATGGGTATTTACGAGTTTTTAGCACCTAATTAAATAGACGAAGTCGAAATTGAAAACGCCCCAATTCCGAGAATTGCCGTATATATAATATTTGTTGTTTACGATGAGACGAAGCTATTTAAGTTTTAGGCGGACGTTAATAATTTGATGAAAAGGGATCTGTATCACGGGCTATATTTATTAAATTAGATTTTTAGACAATTTAATTGTATTTTATATATTACTTATGCTTTAAGTAGAACAGATACAGTTAATTTTACAATATAAAGTTCTAACGGAGATTCATGTAACTATCTAAAACTGTTCAAGTAGGATGGCAGCACTGCTTATGCTTGTTGACATTCAATATAACTCCACTTTCTATCATTAAGTGTATAGGCTCAGTGCAATGTCTCAATATGATTGTAAAAACGTTCCTAAAAGTTTCTGTTATATTTGTGTCTGTTATACTGTAATAATTCCCCTCCCCTCCCAAAAAAAAAAAAAACAAGAAATATAACAGAGTTCGTGAAGAAAGAATTTCTCATATTTTGGTGTTCAATTCTATGATGAAGGTAAATCCAGGGCACCGCATGATAGTTCACTCAATGAATGCTTGAAAAGAGGGTAAAGAAGGAAATCTGGAGGAGGAAAAAATTTTCGACTTTGGGGCATTGTTTGGACTAGTAAGGAGGCAAACAGGTGCACATTTAGGGGTGAGCGCAGGTCACTTTTTCGAGTTTTCGCTTATATGAGGAAAAATATCCATCGCTTCGGAAAATTCGTTCTTTACGACATTAAAGCTGATAAAATTCGGAATATGATTGATTATATATATTTTTTTCGCTACCTCACTAAGTTTCCGAGATATACATCCTCAACTATCGCTGATTTGGAAAACGTATTGTTTACCTCATGTTTTTACTGTATTTGACTAGCTAACTCTTGATTGCTTCGTTCTACGATTAAGTCAAAGTTTTTAATAGTTAAATTTTCTTCAAGAATATATATTATTTTATTAGTTTATCTTCAACGGTTCAAAAGTCATATAACTTTATAAGTCAATTCCGAGAATTTGCAGAAAAAATAATTTTTATGATATATGTTATTTTATTGCTCTAACTCTCTATACATCTAAATCTCTACCTAGACACTCTCATATATATATATATATATATATATATATATACAAAAGGTACAGTCATTTCTCCAATGCACCTCTCTGTTTTGTTTTCAACGGAAAACTTTTTACGAGTACTTTAGCTATATTTTAGAATTTGAGTCATCTCTCTATATTTGTATACACTTCATTTATTGTTGTTGACAATCATATTATTAACTAGTATTTTATTATTGAAAAAGAAAAGTTAAGTTGTTTTTAACTTAAAAGCAATTTTCAACAAGAATTTATGAATTTCCTCTTATAAGCTAGTGGATCTTGATCTTCAATTTGTCAAGAAGTTAACCCATCTGTTATCTTCACTCTTCTAAGGTAATCATCCTTATTTTCAACAAGAAATTCTCCTTTGGAAATTTATTACAACCATTTTGAATGCTCAGGAATAATCAGAGTTCACTTGTTATGTAATCTCAGTCATAACAGGAATCCTTGAAGTTCATCGAGTTCTTAACTTAATTTTGTATTACCGAATTTCTCCCTCTAGATTTGTGCGGCTTTCAACATTATTTCCGTGGTAACGGGTGCGTTGAAGTTTGTCTTGTTTAAATCAGGTAAAAGAAGTTACATCGCATCACATAAACGGGCGAAAAACCGTACCAAACCGCATGTTCATATATATATATATATATATATATATATATATATATATATATATATATATATATATATATAATGTTAAAAAATGTATTCATTAATAACATATAAATACATATTAATATATTAAATAATACACGTCCCACTATAATTTTTGTCCACGTGACAGATCATTATATTTCTAAAAAAAAAATAAATATATATATACACAAATTAATGTTACTTGTGGTTTGTTATTGGTTTTAATTTACTCATAAACATTTTATTCATTATTATTTATGTTAGATCGTATCACTCAGTGGAGAATCTTTATTTTTAATCGAATCTAAGAACATCAAAGATTGATTTAAATTTTTATTTATAAATTAGGCATGATTTGAATATTAAAACCAAATATAATAATTATTATATGGTTTTGTGGAAAAAATAAGTATCGAAATCAAACTCTGCTTTGCCAGTAATCCAATCTTAGGTGGACTTAAGCCTCCCGTACAATTCGATTCCATGGATCCCGATCTAACGATAGCTATTTCCATTAAGTAATTCCAATCCTACCATCGTCTACTGGGGCGTTCTCTTTTTCTTTTTTTCCTGGCAAAGTTATCTCTTATTTTCTTCTTCGTCCTATAATCTTCCATTCTCTGCACATGACCCAACCAGCTAATCATTCGTGATTTTGTGTAGCGTGATATATTTTCATGCCGTTATTAAATTTTGCTGGTATTTCTAATTAGCCACACAGCGTGGACGCAAACTGGATAAAAAATACGCCTCAGAATCTTCCTTTAGAAAAAACTTAGCATGTGTTAATCAGAAACTTTTCGCGTTCAGGTTTCTACGCCATAGCAATCAAGAGGTCAGAAAAGCGATTTAAAAGCTTTATTTTGGTTGGTCTAGAGAGTAGTGTCGATTTGAAGAGGCTTGCAAGAACATTTCTTCATTCTTAATGATGTAGAGATGGTAGACCGTTGATATAATATGAGAAGGAGTTAGTCGAGGGTGCGGTCAAATAAATAAAAAAATTAAAATATATAAATTATTTTAATTTTTGCCGACGTTTCGACTCACTTTGCAGGTCGTCTTCAGGGCTACAAAAGATACAAACATGTTGAAAAAATAAAAATAAAATAAAAAATAAATATAAGTATATATAAAATACGAAGAAGTTGTCAGATACAGAAATAAAGATAAAGAAAATAAATACATGATAAGAAAAGAGATAAAAGAAAATAAATACATGAATGTCAACGAATAAATAGATTGAAAATTGAATAACTATTGTTACAGGAAAGTTAAAATATGGGTAAGATAACATAATATCAGTGGATAACAAGCAAGTGGAGGTTGCCTTTAATTGTAAATAAACAGATAACGGGACTAAAGGTTAAGAAGTGAAGAAATTGAAAGATTAATAGGGTAACATTAGTGTAATATTGTTGGGATAGATTATTAAGTATAAATAACTCTATAAGAAAACAATAATTTTAAAAGAATACTTTAAAATTTTAAGAATAAATGTAAAAACAAGGTTATGATGATAAAGAAACAAAAAACAGGTTGTACTATATATAGATGACAATTGACATTCAATTTTTTGAAAGCAGTAATGGAATAGTAGGCTGCATGAAGATAATAATAAGGTGTATAGTTGAAGGATAGGTGTGTTAAGAAAAGAATCACAATAAAAGTCAAAACATACCGTAGGATGTGGCACTGCGGGAGGCAGTTGAAACACTGGCAGTGTCAAAAAACTCTAGTTAGCATTGTCAAAAAAAAAAGTTTTAGTAAAAATAAACGCATACATACATACACATATATACACATGCAAACACACACACACACATTCTGTTTTTTTATTTGACTTATAATTTATGTTATAATCATTCATTATGCCAAGAATGATAATTTTGAATAGATACGGAATGTAATAAAAAAATATAGTATGTGGATTTTGACCTCTCAATAGAAGTAAAAAAATCAACAATACGAGATTAATAATATATTTTTTTTTTGTCTATAAAATATGTATTTGCGCCGGTCAACAATAAGTTGACAATCAGCAAATGTGATGGCGATAATGATATAATGACATGACAGGCATGGGGAAGGAAAGTACTCAGCAGTACCTCTTCCCTAAAATAATAATAATATGAAATATAATTTTTGTTGTTGTCTATATTCACAAAGAAATAACATTTACCATTTATATAATTATACTTATGTATAAACTACTTTTGCTTCCTTACTACCGTAAGTAGGGAAGAATTTTGTTCCATATTCACAAACCAATAAAATATATAATATATACAATTATAATTATGTGTAAATTACTGTAGTAAACTTTGCTCTGACTGATCGTCATTTGTTTCATACCTCAAAATTGATGCAGTAGGTTCATGTTAACAAAAATATGTGATAAATACTTATAATTAAAATCTATTTGCTAAATATCTACCAAAAACTCCGCCATTTTTTTTTATATAACTTATGTAATGGGGGTCTGTTATTTGTCGAAACTCTATCTAGTGCAACAGAAAATCGAATAGAAACACATAGTTCTTATTTCTTATTTTTATGTGAAATTAAAAAAAATCCACAAACCACTTTCTGGATCATCCATGGTATTAAAATTTTAAGATATTTTAGTCCAAATATTCAAAACAGTCGTTATTATTTGTTTGTATTTTTGGCACTACCGTTTTCTTTTTCCGCCTGTCTGACTCAGCGTCAGGACAAAATACATTTTTGATTTATAGCTCATTACAAAGAAGATAAAATTATGAAAATTTACCTCGTTTACATTATGCAAGTCCGATTTTTAGTTTCTGTGATATTCTGATTCACACACAAAAAAAAACAACAACAATTCTATTCGTCGATTCGAGCCGACTTTACCCGAATGAGCGTTACACATCCGAGCCTGATGGTTTCATCCTTCCCTTACAAAAAAAGTGCAAAACGCGCCTAAAGAATTTTTCACTTAAAAAATAACATGACCTTTATAGGTGACTATGTGCGACCTATTCATTTTATGTTTCCGCTAAAGGTGTTGTCGAATTGCAATATATAGATGAAAAAGTAATATTAATAAAATTATAAATCAAAATCTTTAGTGTTTTTATTATTTCATGGAACTTTGATAAGACATCGGATTTTTTTACAATTTATATCTTTCTGTTTTTTCTCTTAATCCGTTCCTCGAACAAAAACCTTTTCTATCCCTTTAATTTAAGCAATATTGTATTTAATTTGCTGTAAAATGATGGTTATTATTACTTTTTAATAATAGGCCGTATGGCCTTTGTAAATAGAGAGGGTATTATTTCCGCCTGGTTGAGCCAGTTTTTAAATATTTCATTGAATACGTTTTCATTTGTTCTTCTGTTTGATAATTTAATTAAAGTGTGCTTTGTTGCTGCTTTCCTGGCAATAATATTAAAGCCTACTCAATAACGGTAATTGTTAGACCTTCATTCCCGTTGCTGAAAGTTCATGTTCACGCCCGGTTTCATGCATATTATTTTTATTAATGCTTTTCCGCAGGAATACAACTGATTGTACGCATCTGATTAATGAAAGTAGTCTGTTATCTTTGTTGAATATGTCTCTTCTATTTACTTCACATGAATTCGATGAAGACCGATTGTGGTTAGGAATTGTTCTTACATCTATCTAATTCTATTTGTTCTAGCGGTTGAAACTCTATTAACAAACAATTTCAATATTAATAAGGAAATTTATGAAAATTCACGCATTATTATAATCCTTCCCTTTCACACTTGAGTGATAAAGGTTTATTATAAACATCACACATGAACTTGTAATTTCAAAACATCAGTATTTTAACAAAATGTGCTTCGGATGATATAATAAAGATCTCTTATAACAGGCTCTCCGTAGTAATAATGATATAATAAAGATCTCCAATAACAGGCTCTGCGTAGAAGGTTAATAATTTTCGAGAGATAATAATTCATATACCTCGGCTCCACAACAATCTCCATGAATGACCAACGGGCAGAAATAGACCAGGCTATAACTAGCGCAAAAAGAGCTTTCTTCTTCCTATCAAAGGTATTGAAATCCTGAAAAATCTCAAACAAAGGTTGCACAGTGGTATGATAAAGCCAGTTCTAATATATGGCTTTGAATACTGGACACTAACCAGCACCTTAGAAAAAAGTGTTGAAATATTTGAGAGAAAAATCCTCCGCATGATAGCTGGAGCGATCTGGGATTAGAGTACTAACACACGGAGAAGAAGGACCAATAAAGAACTGCTCACTGAAACTGGTCAATCCATATCCTACGATATGAAGGCACGGAGGTTAAGATGGGCGGGGCTCGTTGCAATCCACCTGGAAGGCTCTACGTAACAATGAATGCCTCGATAGAAGGTAAAAGACCACGAAGATAACTGGAAAGAAATAGCCCAAGAAAGGCAGGGAGGTAGCAGGCTTGTTAATACGGCAAAAGATCTTCGTGGTCTGAAATGCCAACAGAAAAAAAAAATAAATAAAAAAAAGTAATTTATCTAGAAGCTTGGATAATGAAATAGTGAACTTCAGTTTCGGGACAAACCCGAAGAAATACTTTTCACTATTATCTATACAGGGTGTCTCTTGAGTAGGAGGAAATATCTCAAGAGCAACAAACATATTAATGTGTACATCAGTCCAATTTTTGGAACAAAGAGACATTCAAATTTTGTGTTTTTTAAAAGTTAGTCGTTTTTTTTATGGAATAGGAAGTGATAACTTAAAAAATACTTGATTTAAGTAATTAAACATTGCTTCATAGTAAACTAGACAAAATTTATTTTAAGCGGAAGTAGAGGTTGTCATTAAACAACCGTTTCGCTGTAAACAAGACAAGATTTAATTTAAATAAATATAGAGTTTGTTATCGTTAAAACCATTTAAAGGAGACTCGAGCGTCTAAACTAAGCTATCTTTTTAAAAAGTTCATACATTATTTACAGACCCGCATAACTTCAGTGGAGAATGAAGTCATACGTGGAACTTCAATATACAGGGAACTTCAATATGTAAGTAAGAGGGGAATATTTATATGGGTGATGGCAGACTTCAAGAGATATAAAAAAGTTTATATAAACATTGGTCCGATTATTGGTAGAAAAATCAGAATTTTAAGTTTTGTGTCTTTTGTTGAATAGGAAGCGATAGCTAGAGAAACATTTTTTTGTTTATTATTATTTATGAAATTTACAACTGTACATAAATAAATACATGACATGGCAAGGCTTATAGAGAATCTACCCATTGGTAGCACTCTAATAAAGTTTCTAAATTAGGAGATCTTCTTTTCAGACGCCTAGGAGGGTTATCAGAGATCGAGGAGGAAGAGCAATATTTAACTTAAGAAATTAGCAATTGCTTCATTGTAAACTGGACAAAATTTATTTTAAGTACAAATAGGGTTTGTCATCGTAAAAACCATTTAAAGAGAAATTTTGAGTGGCTACACTATGCTAAGTTTTGTTTTTAAAAAGATCATAAATTATTCGGTTCTTTCTTTTTTTTTTTTTATCATTCTTCAACTATGCTACAGATATCTCACAATTAGAAAAAAATTCTCGTTCAATAAGTTTTATTTGCTTTATTTCCATATTAATTAAGTTGAGGTTTATTAAGTAAAAACGTGAGATACATCTCAAGTTGTTTAAAAAATAATGGATATGATTTTATATCGTCTCACTTATAACTACCCGAGTTTACAGTATAAATTACTACCATAAATTAATGCAAAGCTCTTAATTTTTTTTTTCAATGTACGGGTGTATAATAATAAAGATAAATGCTTTAATTTAAATGTTCCGTCAGTATTTATTATTATTGTTTTTAAACATTAATTATCATATTTTAGCCGCTCAAATGTCCTCTTTAAATAATTTTACCAACGACAAACTCCATTTCTATAAAAAACGTAACATACTTAAAAAAAAAACTTAAACTTAAATTTACTACTTTTCTGTGAAAAACTGGCCCATTGTTAATATAAACTTTTTTGTACCTCTTAAGATCCACCATCTGCTCTAAATATTTAAATATTTCCCTATGCTTACAGGACACTCTGTATGTTAATTAGTTATAAAATGGTATAATTGCAACTTATTCTAAAAGTAGTTTAAAACAATTTCAAGTATGGTAAAAATTGGTTTTTATGGCTAGAGTGGCTTTAAAAATACCCAAAGCTTCATAAAAAGAAAGTCTGGAGGTTTAAAAAAAACATTCCGATTATAGGAGAAGTTTAACTTAAACCAAAGTTTAATCCAAACTTAGTTTTTCTCACTTTGCTTCAAGGGGTCTTAAATCATACCTTAGTTATAAGGAAGTTTAGCCAGTTTAATTTTTTTCCTATAGATTATTATACCAGAATCGGATTATAAGTTTTAAACCGATGGAAATAATAGGAAGCGGTTAAAGAATCGCCTTTAATAATAATGACAGGAAATTATAAAATTGATGTTGGCCTGAATGATTCTATTTTCCCAGTTCCATTACCCCGTCGAACCCGGCCATTATAGAAGGAGATGGAGGCTAAACCCCTGGGATCCTGGGACTAATGGGCAATATCTGGGACGAGATTGTACACAATATCCCGGGATGGCTCTCGCCAATTCTCCTTTTCATAAAATAAAAATAAAGTTGAGAAGCTTGGACCTTAAAGGAGTAAGTGTCGCTACAGAAGGGATAAAGAGACTTGAGCCCTAATAACAAAGTTGCTTGCTGCCGACATTGTCTAAACTCTCCCTAGCTTTTTAATTTCCTCTTCCCTAATCATTTCTCTTTGCCTAACCTTTACCATGAATATTTTTTTTTACCTTCCTTCCGGCATTATGAGAGAACTCTTTCTTCTTTTTTTTTTTTATTGGAAGGTGGATATTGTCGTGTTCTTTGCTGGGATTTCAAGTAGAAACGATATTAAAGTACTTCCGTAATAAGTATAATTATGGCCTTCTACAGAACTCATGTTAGTCACGTGGAATATAATTAATAAATAACAAAAATCTGGTGCAACTTTTTGTAAGTTATTGGTGTAAATTTAAGTGAAAGTAATAAAAAAATATGGGCACGCATATATTGGTATAGTCTACTGTTGCCCAAATGCGAGACCGAGACAAGTCTTGGTCTTGCAAACTCGCTCTTGGTCTTGAGCAAGAGTCTCGCAACGGTCTTAAAGTTACCTATTAACTTAGTAGTATAGAGATATAACTGTATTTTTTTTAGATAAGGGAAACCTAACTAAGCCCGAATGAAAACTTAGATGAGTTAAATGCAAAAGTATATTGGTTATACCAATTCTTTACATATAGTATCTATAATTGTCAAGCAATAGTAACTTTTTGCCTTAATTTTTATTTTAAAAATCCCTTTGTTTTCTTTTCAGTCTCGGTCTTGGTCTTGCAACAGTGAGGCGGTCTTAGTCTTGCTCTTAGTCTTGGACCAAGTCCGATTTTGGGCAACCACTTATATAGTTATGTTGTTAAATATTTGTATAGTTATGTAAATATTTACTTCTATATTCTAAGCTACAGTACCCGTAAATATCCCAAGGAGATTTTTAATATTAGAATTCTCATTTTAAGTTAGTGCCTGGACTGTAACGACTAGTAGAGCTGTCTTTTAGATTCAAATTAAATTAATTTACGGCTCAATTAAAACCTTAGAGCGCAATAGTCGTCTTGAGGGATATACTGTTCTTCTCGGTTAGTGCAGAGGTTTATTTCTTTGAGGTCCATTTCGATAGGATGTAATTTCTTTGTTATTTTACTATAGCTCCACGGTTCTACATTAAAAAAAAAGTTGTAAATTATTACACAATGGTTTATTACTTCCAAACAGTTTTACATAATCCTATGTAAAACTTCTTGTCTCAGGAAAATAAATAAAAAGTGATTTAAAAAATCGGAGTAAATAATTTGTGTTTTTGATCATTTGTAATTTTCTACTTCTATTAGTGATGGAGTTTTCACCGATAAAGTTGATTACTCACCAAATACATTGTATTTGTCACACATTTAGGTCTCACATTCATAATATTTTTTTATATATTTATTTATATGATATTTACAACTGTACACAAAAATTACATCTAGTAAATTCGCACATGGATATAATGACATGAAACATATGTTGAGAAACTACCCATTGGTAGCACTCTAATAATATATCTATATTAGGAGATCACGTGGCCATCTTCTTTTCAGACGCCTCGGATTGAATAGGAAGCAAGGTTAGAAACAAGAGGGTTGGGATGGTTATGAAGTTTATTATGGAAGGAAAGATATCTGGATTTGGCCAAATCTGATAAATAAGGAACATTATGGTCATTATGGATGATTTTATTTGTAACAAAGTAAGGAGCATTGAGGATTTTACGAAGGATTTTGGATTGTAAGGATTGGATAAGAGAGGAATTTGAAGGTTTGGTGGAGCCCCATAGCTCAACTCCGTAAGTCCAAATAGGCCTTATTATGTAAATGAGTCTTTTGTAATTAATTGGAAGGTTAGAGCGTTTGTCTAGTAAGTGTTGAAGTAGTCGAAAACGTCGAGCGGTTTCTTGTCGTTTCATTCGGGTATGAGGATTCCAAGTTAGACGTTTGTCCAGGTGGAGTCCTAGGTAATCATAATATTAATAGCATCAAACTAACTAAAGCATTCATCACATATCCACCACTACCTAACTAGGAACTAAGAAAAACTTCATCATTTTTATTTTATATTTTGATTCTAATTTGTTTAAGAATTCGTAGGTTTTATACCATTTCGTGTAACATAAAAATAAAATAATTGTGTAACTAGTAATTTTGTTGTGAATCCGTGAAGCCATTCAAAGGTTATCACAATTTAATGTGGTTGTCTAAAAAAATTTCGAAGGATCCTATCAAGCCTATGCAAAAATTTCGTGTTGAGAATGCATAAAATTGGATGTAGGATCACCGAAAAAAATAAATTGTAGATAGATGACATTGACTCTTCTTACTACTCTTAATGATTGACATGTTGAACTGTTTTGAAGTGACAAGCTTTCTGAGTGTAGTCGTGGGTTGTTTAATTGCATCAATGCGATCCTGTTTTTTAATATTATGTTTAGCGATATTTAGAATGGTTAGAGACTTGCTGCTAATTAGGAACCTCAAGAATGATTGTACCAAGATATCATTTTCCGAACCCGTTTCCAATTTGATTAAAGAAACGCAAATTAATAATGTGGGCACAATAGACATAAATTATGTATATGACGTTATGATGATAAATTCAACGTTATTATAGGAATGTGAATATTTCAATATTATAGGCATATGATGTAACGATTCGATTGGTACAATTACAATTTACAAAATATAACTCGCTAGCAGTTGCATATTGATCTGGTATCTGACCAATAAAACACTCTTCCATTCATATATTTTTGTAAGACAGGCGATATGAAAATATTTCAATATAAATTCCTTTTTAAACCCGGGCAGTAGAAGAGCGGAGAGATAATATTGGGGTCCGACCTCCGGTCCATCGCAGTTATTCTTCTTTTCTCCATCATTGATGGAACAATTGGAATAAACCCTGGACTCTCGGTTTCAGCCAATCTCGAAAAAAAATCACGTTTTCCATTGTTCCTTTTTATTCGAGGTGGAAATTTAAAACCGTACAACTCGTAGATTCTAAAATCAATTAAAAAAAAAAAGTCTGCCAAGTATGGTCAGTATAGCTTCTTCACCGTTTGCATTAGCTAAAAAATATCTATATTACAAGGTCTGAAATTTTTCTCGTGAGAATAAAATCTCTGGACGAAACCGTTTTAGGAAATTCAGCAATCTCTCAACATATACGGGTGTTATATCCACGAGTTTTGTTCATCAGCGAATACTAAAATGCGAAAAAGATCCGCTTAAGTAGATTGCATATTTGCTTATTCGGGATTAAAAAAAAATCCAGTGCGTACTGAACAAGAATATCAATCACTACTATCAGTGCAAAAGGTCGTAGGTAAAAATTGAGTGTTTTACAGGAAATCACAAAAAGTAATTGACTCTTTAATATTTATTAGTATAATATCATAATTTATTGCCCTCTGCTATTTTTCATCGTAGCAGAATGCTTATATCAGTTGAAGAATACAAAATGTCACCTTTATCACAAATAGAATTAAAAGTTTAAAATGTTTAAATACGGCATTTATCACTAACTGTAGTAATATGTACTCAATCGGCATGTTTTCACTCCAAAAATGGATGGTACAAAACATCCATAAAACCTAAAATTTTATAACCTCATAAAAATATTGTCTTAATCTGACTTCCACTCCATATGACCAGTGCCTTTCACATTTCACTCCCATTATATTGTTAACAATAATTTATATTAATTTTAATTATTATTAAATAGAATTCAATGAATTTCATACTCGGCAATTTTTACACTATTCTCCTAAATTCCTTTAAAAGTTTGGGTCAAATTGAACACGCAGTTTTCAAACTATAGGCTCTTCAAATAATACGTTTAATGATCCAAAAGCAAAATTATTTTTTTAGGAATAGTGGATAGAATTTGATAAAATTCATACCTATTTGATTGTCTGTTTACCAATCCCTAACTTCCCTCCAAATTTGAGCCAAATCGAACATGCGGTTTTAGAGATAAAGACTTATTAAGGAAAATACGTTTGCTCCTATATAAGAGAAATTAGTGGACAGAATTCAATAAATTGACATTACGTTATTTTGTCAACATTACGTACCTTTTATCCAACATTGAGCCAAATCGAACGAGCCCTTTCTAAAATATTGGCATATCTAAAAATGTACGTTTGCGCGTGCGTAAGCGAAAATGCTGAATAGAATTCGATGAAATTGATATGGGACCATCTAGGCCCCAACCCGCACAATCCCTGAAATTTTCATGAAAATCGAATGAAAGGTACTAGGTGATATGCCCGTCACAGCGATTTGACCACAGGCAGACAAGACAGACAGATACCGAACCAAATTTGATCCTTGATGTCTGAAATATAAAACGCGAGGGGAAATTTTCGATTCTCAGCACAATTTTTTTTAAAATCTGTTGCACGAACACAATGCTTCCGTACATTCGGTAATGAGGAAGCAAAAAAAAAAAAAAAATGACTGAAAACTTATGATATAAGGCTAGAGTTCATATCGTTTTTTAAATTGAGGATACGTCTGTAGGTTAATAGTCAAGTGGTAGGAGGCCTTTTTTTTTCTCTGTTGCACACGGCTGTTCAAGATAAGCGAACACAATTTTGCAAAATTGTTTTATAATTTTGGGGGTAAAATGATACCCCAGGGTAAAATATTCTAGACCTCACACTTAAGAAATTGATTTATTTTGGATAAATTTAGTATTACAGCACGATCCTTCCAGCATCATAGATTTCAAGTGAAGTGTTTACATTTTACAAAATAAATCTAATTTTTACTAATATTTAAGTTTTACTTAATTTGTCCATTTAGAGGTCACTTTGCTTACTCCTTAGATCACTTTACTTTCTATATCTGAGATTTACTTTGACGTTTCTAGTCTAGCTTTATAAAAGATTATTTAATTTCTGTTTATTCTAGGGCACACTCAGCCTTTATAAAATTAGTAAATATTCATAGGATTGTGAATGACTTTACATATTTAAAAAAGAATAATTTTCTTACGAAATTAAATTATTAAACAGAAGCATTTGTTGGGCTGATTTAAATTATACTGGATTAAGGGCAAGATTTTTAGTACCTCTTTTGCACACTGCGGTAGACGTTTTGAACGAAATGTGATCATAAAGATTCCTCTCAAATATAGAGAAGAGTATGCTCCATTTTCTTTGTTATAACCCATACTTCACCAAGAAACGAGGCACACTTTCATAAGTTACTACTGGGCGAATAACTCAACTGATTTATAAATATTTTATGAATCAGCTGTTTTTAGCTCCTTGCAAGTCATCGTAAGTTATTGCTGGGTTTATCATAACGGAATGCCTTTTATATAACAATGAAGTATTGATCTTTCATAGTTTCCATTTTTAAAATTTCTTTTCTTTATTACAACGTTAGCTGTCGCAGGAATTAAAAACATGACGAATTAGAAAATATGTATTATCAATCTAGATTGGTATATAATCAGTTTTTAGTTTAATTTTTAACGATAATGATAATAGTAAAAAATACTAACGGTGTGTGCTTAAGACCACACGATAGAAATGAAAACATCAAACCGGAATTACTATTATGAAATATAATTTTTTTTTTGTTCTATATTCATAAAATAATAACATTTACAAGTGCAATTGTGTATAAATTACTGTTGTAAACATTTCTCTGACTAATAGTTATTTGTATCAGTTGGTTTATGATATCTAAATTATGTGATGAATATCTATTTCTAAATATCTACCAAAAACTCTTTCATGTTTTTAGTATATGTAACTTCTGTAACGGGGGTCAGTAATTTGTTCTAACTTAATCGAGTGCAACAGAAAATTGATTAGAAACTCATGAGTTCTTATTTCTTTTTTTTTTTGGCTAATTAAAACAATATCTATATTGACTTCCTTAAATCAGTTTCTGAATTCTCCATGGTATTAAAAGTTTGAGATGTTTTAGTCCAAAGATTCAAATCAGTCTTTCTTATTTGATTTTTTGTCGCTATCGTCACTCTTTCCGACTCCCTGACTTGGCATCATGTCAAAATAAAATTTTGATTTACAGTTAATTAGAAAGAGAATGAATTGCTGAACATCTTCCTGTTTTACAGTATGCAGGTCCGGTTTTTAGTTTTTGTGATATTTTAATTCATATGCAAAAACACTTCAATTAATCAACTTGATCCGACTTACCCGAATGAGCGTTACACATCCGAGCCTGATGGTTTCATTCACTCCATACACAAAAAGTGCATAACGCGCCTAAAGAATTTTTTCCTTCGAAATCTCAAAAAATGTTATCAAGCCACATAAATATTATACAGTCGTTGGATACAAAATAGACTAGTAAAATCACTAATTTAAATAAATAAATTATAAAAATGGGATTCTACAATAGTATATAGGAAGTTGGAGTGAAGAAAGAATTGCCAATGATCCTATCGGATAGAGGCAAATTCAGTCAATAAATAGATAAGTAAATTATGAATCATTAACGATATTGTTAGATTAACCTTGGCTTTATGTCTATATTTTATGAAATAGAACTTTGTTATTAACTTTAAAATTTTCTTATTAAACGAAATTAAACTAATTAATCCTGAATACAATACACCTAGAATATATTGATTAGTAAAGTTACTTAAAAGTGGCGCTCCACTTTATCATCAGTAATATCAAGTAACAATGATGTGAAAAACGCTGGTGAATTAAGTGCTTGAAAGAATAAATAAAATAGACAATAGGTAGATATTGCTTGGTTTGTTTTGATATAGACAATTTCTTTACCAATATCAACTGGACAAATGTAATTAGAATAACTGAGAAATACGGGAATACAATAGAACCGCATATCCAAATTAAAGGATAATATGGAAGATATGGATTTAAATATCTCAGAAGCTAAAAATCGGACCTGCATACTTCAAGCGAGTGAAATGTTCAGCATTTGACTCTCTTTATAACGAGATATTATTTATAATTTTTATTTTATTTTATTTATAATTTAATCTCGCCTTGCTGCTGTTTTCACTTCTTTCGTATGGTCTAAAGCACACCCATTAGTCTTTTTTTTTTATTCTTGCTATTATCTTTTTGTTGATAAAAGGTATTAATTCTTAATTTTTAACGCATTTATTTTTCTATTAATTAGTTTATGTATTCAATTATGAGTGAAAATTTACTTCTCTCGGAGTCAAAAAAATATGTACAAACAATCTCCCGCGAGGGAATTAGGAGGGGATAAAGGTGGCTATTTGGACGGACCACAAATGCAGGCTGCCTTAACAAATCCCCGGCAACTCGACATTTCAAAGGACCCTCGGCTAAGTCCGCGAGTTAGAACTTCTTACTTAATCCTTCCAAGTCCACTCCTGTCGCTTTTGTTTATTCACGCTGGTGCTACCTCAATCCGGACTTCAGGAGAGGGTCTGTGAAAGGATTTATTAAATTATTTATCTCGAGGTCAGCTGTTTTCTATGTAGGAACCTAAAAATATGTTCGAGAGACTTGAAATATTTCTTCTAATCATTCCAGATATGGAAGGGAATACGTTTAACGGATGAAAAATGGTCAGGATGTGCATTCGAAAAATTATGTTGTATAACAAATTATATTATATTGAGTTTGCCAACGTTTCGACCCAAACACGTGGGTCATCATTAGGACTAAAAAAAAAAAATATAGAAAGTTACTGCTGAAAAATCTGTATAAATAAAATAAAGATTGAATAGAATAAACCCGTTTTATGATATCTTTCATTGCAGACACCAAATCCACTTTTTAAAACATTTTTGTCTGCCTGTATGTCCGCATTGCATCGAAATTCTATCAGAGGTAAATTTCCTGAACAATGGCTTGTTGTAGACTTTTGAAATTTTAACATTATATTGAGGTTGCTTGACTTAAAACTTAGGCTTTAAATGAAAACAAAATATTGAGTATAACCAAAGTTATGAATTCTGGAGTAATCTGACTAGAAATCTCGATTAATTTTGATAATAAATGTTAATAATAAACATATGTTTATAGGTTCAAGAACATCTATATAAATAAAATAAAGGTTTCGTCTGTACATTGAATAGAATCAACCCGTTTGATGATATCTTTCCGTTTTATACATTACATACACCAAATCCACTTTTAAAAACTTTTTTTGTCTGTCTAGGTGTCTGCATTGTCCAACGAAATTTTGTCAGGGGTAAGCTCGGCCATGGTTAATGGTAGACTTTTGAAATTTTGACATTACATTTAGATTTGCTTGACTTAAAATATAGGCTTTATATGAAAAAAAAATATCGAGTCGAACCAAAGTCATGAATTATTGAGTATTTTGTTTAGAGATCCCGGTTAGACAGTTACTTTGATTCTAATCCGAATCTACTCTACCGCGAACTACATTTAAAAGTTGTACTATTCAACTGATGGAAAAAATTATCACAACTCAATGGAAAAAATCCGGAATACCGAACATCTGTAATGCGTTATCGTATAAAACCTGTAAAACACACTCATTTTTCTACTTTGTCAGATCTTCCCATTCAAGGTGTGATTCAATTCAATTTTCCGAGCCTAACAAATATTGTCTTATAGATTTTTAGGATTAATCTCCTCTCCCCATAATACCAAATCCATCTCAAAAAATAAATGAAAAAGAGAAGCATGTGAATGTGAAAAGTAAAAATAAATAAACCAAATAGTTAGTGTAAATAAAACCATTCTATGAATAAAAAATATGCAAAAAGAACATACACACACACACACACACACACACACATATATATATATATATATATATATATATATATATATATATATATATATATATATATATATATATATATATATATATATATATATATAAATTAATAAATATAAAAAAAAATCTATTATAAATATACAATTTATCGTTAATTATATCAGTTATCATTAGAATGATTTCTTTATTCTCGACAATACTTAGTTTTATTCTATTGTACTTTAATAAAAATTAAAATTTAGACTCTTAACAAAAGCACTTTGGTACGTGACTAACGGAACCCTACACACTGAACTCCACCTTCCAGCAGTTAACCAACACTAAACAACCCTTTATTTAACGATTTTACACTAATTTAAATGAAAATAATTACAGATTGATAAGAGACATGGCCACAGCTGACGTACACCAGAACATGAGGAGGAGACTAAAAAGGCGTTGGATAAGGGATCTCCTTTCTTAAACAACTTAGGTTATTGAAACAAGTCAAGGAAGAGGTGCTGCTGAGTACTTTCCTTCCCCATGCCTGTCATGTCATTATATCATTATCGCCATCACATTTGCTGCTGATTGTGAACTGAACAGGCGCAAATACATTATTTTTAGAAAAAAAAAGTAAACAATATATGTTTAGAAATGTATTAAATTAAAAATTGTATTGTATATTTGTCACTGACAAATATACAATGTGATTTATTAGCACAGGCCAACTAGTCTGAGAATTAATTTACAAAGATTGGGTTAAACTGAGAGAAAATGATGTGTGAGTTCAATAAGAGCCTGCAATAGGCAAAGATTCCCTCCCTTCCGACAACAGATTTCTGTTTTCCGTTTGAAGAAGTTCCAGGTTCGCCATTTATCCCGCCATCCATTCCTGCGGTTGATCCCGGGCAGGAGTTATAAGGAGTTGCTTTGATTACCGCTATCAGCTTTAGGTACCAGGCCTTCCTGCTATTCTCATCTCGGATGTTTGAGCTATGGAGCTGGTTTCGTTTGAACTGGCATTCTTGGGATATCTTATTATAGTACAATAGATATTGTGCAAAAGTATATTAGATATTTTCATTTACAGTGGTTATTAAGTGCACAGTGGTATTTAATGGTTATTTGAAGTCTGGAAAACGGATTTCAACTTCGTTTTTCTTAAAAAAAATATTTACTTTCCCCATTAAAACTTCAGTCCCCATTATCATTCCCATTACAATTTGTTTCAATATTGTACTTATTCAAGATATTGCTAAATTGGACTGATTTAAGTTGAAATACAGTGGTTGGAAGAGCTGTAATTCAGCTTTTTAGCGTTTGGATTAACGTTGAATTTGAAAAAAATCCTGAGGAGTTATGAATGCCCTTGCTGGGATGACGTTCGAAAAGAAAAATTAGAAAGTTTTAAGATTCGAATTGTTTTTTATTTTTATAAAAGTTCATATTTAGGACTTTAGCTTGATTTTTCATTAAAAAAATTCTCAGCTCTGTTTACTGAAATGAAATGAATACGAATTTTACTCTAGGACTAAAGTTCAGAGTTCAAAAAACATATTATCGAATTATTTAATATTATCGAAAATATGTTATTATGCAAAAAAAAAGAAATCGATCGGTATATAATATCTTAAAAATTTGGGCAACGCCAAGGCATTAGATTAGATATTTTTAAAAAAATAAAAATAATATTCATTCTCGGCTCATTAGACCATTTGGAACGATCGCTATATTTTAATATATATTAGTTTCAAATTGCTGACCCACCGAGAAGCTAGAGTCCTGCTTTTTCTTCCACAAGTGGGGAGAAAGGTTTGACTCGGAGAACTTGAGTGAATGAATTTTGTAAATATTGTATTCAAGCGTGTGTATTAAATAATTATTTTAATTTGTTTAGTTTAGTTTCTTTTCGTTTATATACATTTACTTTTTCTATTATTATTTTGTTGTCTAATTTATTTTCATTTACTGTATATAGAATTTGAATAACCTACTCTTCTATCACTATTATTATTGGCCTTTGATGTGACACATTGTAATATTTCACAATAAAGAATTGATTAATAATGTTCCGTACTAAAATTGAGGGAGATCAGGAGTTTTATTTTTTGTATGCAACATCACAAATGAAAGCCTTTTGAACAAATGTTTCTTAATCCAGCACGAAAATAAGTTTAACTCATGGTTTCAGTTGGCTGGAATCGTCCACAATTATATATTATTTCTGTACTTCATAGAATTTTTGATAATTTACTGCGCTGGATCTGAAATTGTTTGCCTGCTTCAATTACAACTCAGTTACCACTCGATCTTGTTTATCGATGGTTTCATGGAAAAGACCTCTCTTGTCAATGGCGAAAGTTGTACCTTTGACTCTCGAGTTAACAGGAAGATGAGGGTAGGACATTGAATAGCTCTTGAAGCCCTTTCATTATTATTAATTGGACGGCAGTTAATATTTATAACTTCTATAGAGGATTCCATATATAAGCATGTTCCGATTCGTTAAGTAAGGGATTGAGCAGAAAATTCAAAAACTCTGACCAATTTTCTCTAATGGGTTCTTCGAAATCCTTTTTTTCTTCCACTTAAGCCATATTCACTTACCCATAGCAATATAAAATAAGGGAAAGCATTTACTATCGTGCAGATTTCCAATTCTGAGTTTTCTAAAAGAAATCCACGTTTTAAGATCCCTTAACTCAAAATAACTATATTTCGAAAATGGATTGTATGTTTTGTTTTTCTTAGCAAAGTACTGTTTATCATAAAATCAAAAATTATTTGTGATTTATTTTTCCACACCCTCAATGACTGCAAATACTCTACTTAAAAAAATAAACTTGTTGATTTAAGCTTTTTGTCTGTCTTAATAAAGTTGAGATATGTTACTGAATAATTTCAGATTCACTTCAAGTATAAAAAATTACGATTTTATATATTTCCATTCTTAATAACATGTATTTTCAGAAAAAATAACTATTATATATTATTACAAAACTTCATATTTAATAACTTATTCGGTATACTGAACTTACCATTAGTAAATATCTGTACCCCGGAGGAGAACAACATTATGTACATTTTTGTATTTGTTCAAGTGAGCCAATGTTCTATAACTTTGAGGTATTAATATTTTTTCTTTGTCGCTAAATCTGTACTCTTGAGGTGAAAGACATGTCACATTTTTGTATTTGTTTTTATAGTCATTTTCCATAATTTTGAGGTATTAAAATTTGTTTTTTAGTTACTAAATAATTTAATTAAAAAATTTCTTTACCTCCACTGACTGGACACTGATATGGACATAAAGCTTATTAAACAATGAACTTTTTTTTTTTTTTACAAAAGTAAAGTATCTATAATCTAATAGGAAAATGATGAAAAGAAATAAAAAATCGTGAACAATCTACGTCTTTACGAAAAAAACAGAACTTTGCATAGTTTATCCACATAAAAGTACCTTATGAATGCTTTTAACAAAAACAGTCTCTACTTATATGTTAAGGAAATGTTGTCTAGTTTAATATACAGCATTTTTTTTATTATCTAGATTAAGTATTATTATAGTTATTGCTTCCTTTTCAATAAAAAAACGCGTCTTAAAAAAAACAACATAAACCACATTTTCTGCTTTTCTGTAAGTAATCAGATCATTGCTTATACACACTTTTTTTTAGCTCTAATTTAAATATTGTCCCCATTAGGGAGTGGCAGGTATATATATTCTCAACATATAAAAGGAGAAATATATTATTAAAATTTGATTTTCAGACTTTCCATTCTGGTTGGTGAGGAGGGCTTATCCAAAAATGTCTGGGTAGTTTGTATTATGTATAAAAATTATGAGGGATAGTTACCATTGTACATAATTATTGTAAAACGAACAATATAATATTATTTATAAAAACAAATTTATATACATGTTTATGTAATTTTTTTTTTTTTTTGTCTATGGATATATTTTAAATTGTGTTAAGAAAGCAGAAGACTCGGAGGGTTATCAGGAATGGAAGAAGAAGCGAGGTTGGAAACAAGAGGGTTCGAATGGTTCAGAAGTTTATTATGGAAGGATAAGTAAATAAATTGAGCTAAATCGGAAAAATATTGTACACTAAGGCCGTTATGGATTATTTTATTTTTGACAAAGTAGGGAGCATTGAGGATTTTACGAAGGATTGTAGGGATTGAATAGGAGAGGAATTTGATGGTTTAGTAGAGCCCCAAAGCTCGATCCCGTAAGTCCAAATAGGCCTTATTATAGTAAAATATATGAGTCTTGTAAGTAATTGGAAGTTTAGAGCGTTTGTCGAGTAAGTGCTGTAGTAGTTGAAAACGTTGGGCGATTTCTAGTAGGTCCAGTCTGGTATGGGGGTTCCAAGTAAGTCGTTTGTCCAGGTGGAGTCCTAGGTAGCAGATTCAACTGGAAAAGTAAAGGTAATTTGATTGGATTTATTTAAAGTCTCCAGTTTTGACACCATTTTTAAAGACTTGTGATGTGTGATTAAAGATTTTGGTGACTATAAAGTAAAGTCACGGTGACTATAAAGCTTATAGTATACACTGAAATTTTGAAATAATAACTTTTTAATGGGTGGTAAAAATCTTGCGTAGCCTACTTCCAGACCTTAGCTGTGCCTCTGTCGACTTTGTCCTATTTCCTTGATTGATTTTAGTTTTCATATTTTTTAATAATTCATTTGGATTAATTCTTATTGATTTTGATAATATTTTTGTTCTTCAAAATATTGGAGGAGGGAGAGAGGGTGAATTGTTATGCTTGTCCCTTCTCTATTTTTATAGGGTTGGGTGGGGGAACAATAGCCCCCTCTCTCCGAAGTGTGCACTATGAGCGCTTTTCTGATATATAAATAATTATTGTGAAAGTTACAGGATATGAAATGTCGAGGGGAGTAGAGTTGTAGTAGCATAGAGAAACCTTGGTTACGGCACGAGTTTGGATATAAAAAGTTTGCTTACTCCTATTTTATTAATATAAAATAGTAATGAGAAGAGTTTTTCTTTTTTCATCCTCCATTGTAAAGTTAATTTAAGGTTGGATAAACACTCGAAAAAGAATCAGGAGAAGCTCACAATGCAACCTAACAGGCTTGTATTCCTCGGTTGGGGTTCGCCTCGCCCAGGTAAATCGATGGCCAACAATTGAAAAGGTTGGGATCAAATATTTGAAGAGCATTGTGGAGCAGACGCGGGGAAGGTGGTAGGTTAATCTTTATCTCCGCCGCGGAGCGCATTTGTCGAGGTGTAGGATTCCAATCTACCGAAAATCACTTATAGCTTTTTATTTTTAAATTATTTAAATTTTATTAAATAATTATTTTTTATTTTATTTTTATAAAAATGACGTTAAGGCGAAAATAAAGTTTATTTTTGGAAAACAATGAGGATTAATTTTATAAGTTGGATTTTTAAAGTAATGTGGGAATTATTAAACCCCAATTATGAAATATATAACGAAGGTCAAGTCCAAATACTCTTCCTATCTCCTCAGCAATAATCCGAAAATCCACGGCTACCCTCAAATTCCGTAATTCTATGCTCCTTAAAATCCGTCAGCTCCTAGTTTCCTCACTCATTTTCGTATGCCGAGTTGAAGTGGCTCTATCCAGTCTTCCTAGGTGTATTCCTTTTCAACCAAAAAACCCTCTTACATTCTCGATTTGTTTACTCCTCGTTCCTATATACATGACTGTAATAAGACCTATTTGGTCTTATTGGAGTTGAACTGTGGGGCTCCACTAAACCATCAAATTCCTCTCGTATCCAATCTTTACAATCCAAAATCCTTCGAAAAATCCTCAATGCTCCTTACTTTGTCACAAATAAAATAATCCATAAAGACCTCAATGTTCCATATGTTTCCGATTTGGCCGAATCCAGATACCTATCCTTCCATAATAAACTTCATAACCATCCGAATACTCTTGTTTCTAACCTTGCTTCCTCTTCGATTCCTGATAACCCTCTGAGGCGTCTGAAAAGAAGATGGCCACGTGATCTCCTAATATAGAGATCAACTACTATAATTAGAGTTTAACTACTATAATTAGAGTGCTACCAATGGGTAGTTTCTCAACAAGCGTGTTTCATGTTATTTTATTCCTCTGTACACATTTACTTGATGTATTCATACTAATAAAGTTGTAAATATCATAATAAAAGTTAAAATAAAAAATAAACTTTTTCAGATCTTTCAGTCGCTTTAATGTTATCTGAAAGATAATTGTATATCACCCTCATTGTTTATGTGTACAAATATGTTAATTCGCATTAGTGAATTTAAAGGAGTTTTGTCAAGACTCTTGGAAATATTTTAACTTGATACTTATAGGAAAATTTCCTTAGAGACTCTCCTGCCTTAATTGCTCTTCACTTTACATCCTACGTCAAAGACTAGACCGAGACTATTAGAAAACCTACGACCCTACAAAGGCCTATCAAGTGTAAGCATCTTTGTGAAATATGGCCGTTAATTATTCTACCGGAGAAGTGCCATCTTAATCAGACGGGTGAATGTCTCGCTTTTATATATTCCCATTTATCCGCTTCTCGCTTCGTTAGTGAGCGGAAAGGCGGGGTGTAATCAATGGCTTAAGAAAATATGGCTCCTTGTAACCGAAGGCTAAGTTATCTTATCTGCCTCCTGTAGGAATCTAAAAAACAAGCGGTTCTTCTAAAAAAATTTTTGAACTTTATTTAATAATACATTTCGTAATAGCCAGAAAAAGGCTTTTTAAAACGTTTTTGACTAAATTCGTATGTATAACTTTTTCTTACCTATATATTTACATATATATATATATATATATATATATATATATATATATATATATATATATATATATATATATATATAAATCACTAAGTTAACCAAGTCCCACAAAACGGTTCTTGTGTGCGTGTGTCTGTGCGAACAGTTCATTTCAAAAACGAAAAGTCCTACAAAACTGAAAATGCATTAAGTTTAGGTATAGGTAATTAATTAAGTTAGGTATATGTCTGGGATGTTACAGCAACTTTTTTGTCAAAATTTACTAACCGAAAGTGCCACTTTATATCATAGAATATACACGTGTTTACAACTTTCTCAACAGTGGCTCTAATGATTTTGATTAAACTCGGTGTATCAATGAATAATTATGTAATCTTTAATATCATTTAGGTATTTTCCCTATTGATGTCCCTATATATTTTTCATTGACTGTTGCTTTCATTTTATTAATAAAGTTCAGAAATAAAAAGTTTATAACAAAAACAGTGGGTAAAAGGCTATTCTACTAATATTTTTTTCTCCATATTTTCATCTAAACCTGTCATAAGCTTGACAATAAGCAGAAGTGTTGTAATTTTTTTTTATCTTCAATTCTTTATCCGCAGCTATCATGGTAGTGACAATTAGCCGATTGGTAAATTATTAAGTGTAATTATTAAGAAAAATGGAATTTTAGTCATGAGGAAGAATAGTACTTCTTCCTGGTCTTGGTTTACCATACGATATGTAATATTTTGTTGTTCACGTACCAGGGAGGTGCTGTTATTAGTCTTAACATTTTGGATTGAAATGATTATAGTTTTTATAAGTCTTTTTACTTAACCGAAAATGTGAGAAGCGTATGGGTTTGAGAAGTAAAGGAATGTATTTAGTTTTTGTCTGACTATTCATCTTCTGTATCTGTGTCTTTTGTCGAGTATTTATCCTAAATAATGTACAGTGTCCGTCTGAGGAATTTGGTTATCGCCGATATAAACTGGTGGACACGTGTCTCGTCGAATTGTAAATGTTAAACATTTTGATTTGTCATGATTTAATCTAATTTTTGGTGCCGTTTTTGTAAACTTAGTGATTTCGTAAATTCATTGAGGCAAGTCTAAATATATGTTAACATAAAACGTAAACAACTCAACAGTAGATAGAAATTAAATAATATGTTATATTTGGAAAAAAATCTAACCATACAGGCTTTTGTCTCTAAAATGCAGATAAGAAACAAACTATTCTTTCAAGGTTTCGCCAAGTTCTTATCAGGAAAGAAAAATCAAGATCAAATCACTGCAAGTCATTCAAATGCAAACTGGTATGCACATACACATATAAATTACATTATGTATGTGTATAATTTTTTATACCAAGACAATAGTTTTATTTAAAACGGTTAAGAATAATCCTATAAAATAACGTATAACAAATTGCATTAAATTAAAAAAAAATAAATGTAAGCTCAATTTATTGCCATATGTTCACTGCCTATCACATTTCACAGCCATTATATTCTGAAAAATTTTATTAATTTTAATTGTCGTTGGTAATTGATGAAATCGATACCAGACCATTTGTGCATTATTCCTCAAATTTCCTCAAACTTTAACTCTAATTAAAATCCCCATTTTTTTTTGTAGACTCCCACACGAATTCAATACTTTCCTGCTTTCAGTAGCGAGGAAACAAAATATAAAATTTTCAATAAAAAATGTTGTGAACAATAATCCTTATTCGCTCATCCTGGTATATTGGCGATTTTTGTAAAATAATTTTTAATTTCACGTTGTAAGTAATTATTGCTTTCATGCCTGTTTTTTTATTTATTACATTTACATAAGAGTGTGGTACCATTGATTAGCAACTTGTCAAGTCTGTTCATGTTATTATTCTTGAATATATGATTATTGAATGTAACTAACTCTTAAATGTAACATATATAGAACTTGAACTTGAATAGCGAGGTAGGAGGTATGCGAAAAAAAAGTTCTTACCATTCGGCCTCGCTCCGAATATTTTACGAATATTAATAGTGAAAATATTCTTCGAAAAACTTTATTTTCAAACACTCTAAGAGGACCATCCCTTAATAAGCTTCCAATTTTCGCACCCAAAAGAACCGCAGGAAGGATAATGATATTGCAAATTCGAATTTTGTTGTAAATTTTAAATTCTAATGCTTTTCATTTTTTTTATTATTTTTTTTTTATTTTATGCAATTTGCACCTGCGCAGCTGCGCATCTAGCAAATTTGTTGTATTTTTATTGTCTTGGTGTAATTGCTTGATTTTTTTTTTATTGATGTAGTAGGCCATTTTCTTCTTAATCTTCGTTGCTCAGGTAACAGGGAGCAGGAGATAGAAAGAACTGGAGTGATTTTGGATTGGAGTGATTTTGGGTAGAAGAATGAAATGTAGTGTATATGTCGTGGATGTAGGATTTTACTGTTGGGATGTTTAAGTCGTTATGTATAGTAGTGTTTGAAATGTACCAAGGTGCGTTAACAATTTTTCGTAAAATTTTTGATTGTGCTGTTTGTATTTTGTTTATGTGTGTTTGTTTTGCTGAACCCCAAAGTTCTGCTCCATATGTCCATATTGGTATCAGTTAGGTGTTGTAGATAAATCGCTTGTTTCGTAAGTTAAGTGAAGATCTGTAGTCCAGAAGATGTGAAAGTTGGCTATATCGTCTGGTAAGTTCTTGTCTTTTTAATTTCGTATGTATGTTCCAAGTAAGTCTTTTGTCTAAGTAGAGTCCAAGGTACCGTACATAGTTCTTTGAAGGCACTGGATTATTGGCGATCGTTTTGGGTGGACATGAGGCTTTCCTAAGAGAGAAACTAATGTGAGTGGATTTTTTACAATTAATTTTGATTCTCCAGTTTTCAAATCACTTTTCAAGATCATGAAGATGGTTTTCATTTTTTAGTTTCAAAACTACCTAGCTCGCGCCTCTTGTTCCGAAACTTGAAAAGTTCAGAATATAATTAGATTAAACATCAATAAAAATCTGATCGTATAATTTAATTTCTTTGGTATAGGATAGGTTCAGGGATTCGTTATTTATTTATATTTGCTAAGAACCGCAAAGCAGCCGCTAGTGAGTTTTAATAATAAGAAATTCTCCAACAACCATTGAAATATTTATCCGGATTTCCTTCCTTATATCTGTCATCAAAATACTGTCTCCTCTTCCCTTACGTAACCTTTCAGAAGCAATGAGGAAAAGTATTATTGGACATTCGCAGGAAAAAAATTAATAACAGGTGAGCGGGCCTACTTCAAACCACTCTTTTCCTTCTGTCATCTTTGAGTAAGGACCAAAATGATATAAAAATACTATCAAAGTAGCTCTTTGACCGCTCATCCTTTTTGCCCATATTTTCGAAAGCAAAAAGCGACCAACTTTGGCTAAGTTCCTTATCTCCGTTACAGTCGGTTTCATCCACCAAGGCTGCCATTATAAATTAATATTATCTTGAATTATGTCGGCAACAGTCTTCGTTAAGTTAAACTTGCCATTTAGATATTTTTAATTCAAAAGGCTTTTGTTGTGTCCTTAGGAGTTTCCATTCGTTATGAAATAATCAACGAAATATTTCATTGTGATATCCGTGCTACCATTATTTATTTTTGAAAACCTGAAACTCTAAGTTAGATAATTTAATACATTTTTTTTCCTACCTCCCAGGAATTTCTTTAATAAAAAATACATTATATAAATGTTATATATACATAATTTTTTAATTTCCTTTTATTGCACAAGGGCATTTTAAGGTAAAAGGGCTATGCAGGCTTTATGCGTACTTTGCATCTGTGGCCAGAGGCCTTTTATTATATCACTGGGCGAGGAGAGAATTTTTTTTTTTTTACCTACATACAAAAATTGGCACTATAGTCACAATATAAAAACTATCATTAAGATAGCGTGTGACAGCGCCCACTGAACATAGTCCTGCGTAAATAGAAAAACTCGAATGAAGACACTTTTCTCTAATTATAAATAGATATAATGTTGGATTGAATTTTAATTATTTTATGTTCTATGAAGCTGTCCAACTTAAAAAAAAAAATCTCTTATATTAGTACTAAATCGTCTGCAAAGAGTACTTATATGTAAATAGTTCCCTGTTGGTCTAATATTATTCAGGTAAGTGTCGTTATTTTTAATTGCATAACTTTTTAATAATTGGCACTTCTCTCGCGATTGATTTTGTTACTCGATGATTATCTTCGTAAATATTATCCTTAGTTACTTAGCGTTTTGTTTGAAATTTAATACATATGATGCTATAAACTATAAATATACTATAAATACAATTAGTTTAAACGAAAGGAAAATGAAACTTTTGGGTGAGATTGTCTCGGATCAAGTGGAATTAAATCAAGTAAATTATAAATAAATGTATTATATTTAAATACTTTCTATATATATATATTTATTATATATAAATACTCTGGATGTATATATATTTTTTTTTTAAACCGTGGTTAGCTTTAATAATTTCATTATAAATAAAACTTGAGGCTGCTACTGTTACCAATGATTATATTTATTTTTTATGTGTGTTTACCACCAGGGTCCTTTACAATGTAGACTTATGGTTCACTGTAGGGTTTTATATAAATAATATATAGATAAATAAACACGATATTATACCAATAGTTTACTAACTAACCAATTGAGATCTTTGCAATGTGGCCTGTGCTTGAGACTTTCCAGTTAGAACCCTTTAATAAACCAAATAATTCTACCGGAGAACAGGTCTACTGTCCAAAACATTTCTTATCTCACTGTACATTTGACAAGTCCCCAAAAGTGAAAGATATTATCGTCTTTTTCTTGAGAGCTACATACAGGACAGTTATCGTTGCCTTCCACCATCCATGGTTTTCCGCTTAAATCGAGCAATTCAGTCTTACATCGAAAAATTTACGCTATAGTGACCATATCAAAACTATCATTAAGATAGCGTGTGACAGCGCCCACTGAACATAGTCCTGCGTAAATAGAAAAACTCGAATGAAGACACTTTTCTCTAATTATAAATAGATATAATGTTGGATTGAATTTTAATTATTTTATGTTCTATGAAGCTGTCCAACTTAAAAAAAAAATCTCTTATATTAGTACTAAATCGTCTGCAAAGAGTACTTATATGTAAATAGTTCCCTGTTGGTCTAATATTATTCAGGTAAGTGTCGTTATTTTTAATTGCATAACTTTTTAATAATTGGCACTTCTCTCGCGATTGATTTTGTTACTCGATGATTATCTTCGTAAATATTATCCCTTGTTATTTAGCGTTTTGTTTGTAACAGTTAAAAAAATCTGAAACGACATTAGCTATGAACACCAAAAATAACTGTAGGCAGAATATTAATTTTACAAGTTTATTTTCTTTAAACAACGATTCAATTATTAGTACAACATGGCGAGACAGTAAGGAACATAATTTTCTGAGTTGTGTCACCGAGAGGAGTAATGGAAAGCGTGAGAGATGGAAGTTGCAATGATTTAAGATTCAACTTTGAACTCGCACTTCCCCAGCGACAAATGGGCGACTTCATGAAGACCTCTTAGTAATCTAGCTCAACCCCGCCGGAAATCCGTTTATAAATGCGCCAAGTTCCCGGAAAATGGCAGTTTGTATGAGTTTGCCGGAGGGGTTGAGGGGCTCGTTAGGCCATTTTTCAAAGATTATGCTGATGTCCCTGGAGAAGAAAGTGCTTTTAGCGAGATCTATGCTTCTCCTCGTCATGTGCGAACATCCCTGCTTTATTCCACGTGTCTCTCGCAACTGTAGCCCCAGCAACTGCTGCAATACCTTAACTCAGTAGTAATTCCTCTGTTCTAGAAAGTGATCAAAAGTATACCAAGTTATATTAAATACGCTCTCAAAATAATTATATCGTGTATTATTGTAAGGTCTTCTTATTTGTTTTTCTTTCAAAAATAAATAAATTTGATATCACTAGGCAGTGGCAAAACGGTGAATCGAAATGGGGCTAATTGGATTTGAAGAGTTTGATGCCGACATCGGGTCTTGAGTAAGATTGCTTTGGTAAATATCCTCTGATTTAAAGCCCGAAAATAAATTGTTTTTGAGATTTTGCTAGGTAAAGAGTTTGTAGAAATGAGATTTGTTGTAGTGTTGCCATGGGATACATATCGCAAGTTGTCGACTAGATTCCTATGAATGAGTAAGGAGGGGTTTATATTCATAGCTCATTACTAAAAGGTGTTTTTTGTCAGCACTCCAGATCTTCTCCATCCGAAAAAAATTGAAGGATAAATACTTATTTGCGAACTAATAAAAAAGTACGCATTTTTATGTTACTAAATTACATATAAAACAAAAATAAAATAATCGAAATTGAATTATTAGCACAGGCCAAATAGTTTTATTTATTCTTAAGATAAGTTTAGGAAATTCACTAGGCTAGTGTTTTGTTTCTTGTTTATGGATTTCCACCTTCCAGAGCTGCCCAGAAGGGAGTTTCATGGCGCAAGTTGCACCATCAAAATGTTTGAGGGGGCGCATCTTGACGGAGTTTTGAATTTTCGAGGGGAGCAAATTTCAAAGAAGTTTTGAATTTTTGGAATGAAAAGTTTCAAACTAAGGGAAAACATGTAAAAATCTACGTTAAGTGTAGTTGTATATGATCTGAGAATTTACTTATTCTAATATCACTTGCACTTTTTTAAGAAGAGGTGAGTAATAAATTGTCTTAGAAGGATGAGATGTTAAATACATGCTCGTCGATCTTAGGGCAATAGGCACCCTTCCCAACTCCTGTCGGTTTTTCAAAAGAAATCAAAAGAGAGTCTGTGTTAGAGCTGCTTTTAAACATTTCTTTAGTGCTGTCTTCTTTGAAATTTGTTTTTGAATTCATTGTTTTTTTTCAATTTCCACTGGGTTTAGCACCAGTGAAGCGGTTGAGAGAGAAGTACAGGGATCTCCTGGAGTCATGCTTTTCTCTCCACAGAGGAACAAGCCTGGCTCGGAGTTATCTCACCTGATTTTAAATACTGTATCTAGGTATGTATGTGTTCTTTTTTATTTATTTATTTTTTGGTTATTTTATACTGATTTGTTGTATATCTATTATTTATCTGTATAATTAATTTTTTTTATTGTAAATAGAGTGTGAATGTGATTTCTGAACACTATTATTAATTTTTTTTTAGACAGATTGTAATATTTTCAATAAACAAGTTTAAAAAAATGATTTCTGGTACGATTGAAATGAATTTAAAATCGCCCCCACTTGTTGTGACATATTTAATTTGCTTGGTTTCTTTTAAAATTACAATAGGTTAGGATAAATGTGGTTCCCTACGTCTACTTCATTTATTTATCTGGAAATACAAAAATATGTTAACACCCTTTTTCTTTTTTCTTTTTGGTACTTGCCTGTGTTTTTGCAATGCCTAAATACTATGTCTCCCACAACAATACCCTTGTTTTAATCAAAGTTTGGCATATTTAAACGAATAATTATTATTATGAATATTTACACAACTACTGTTTTATGTAATAGACGTTTTTTTTTAACCGAATGGCCCACCGTTTTTTATTTTTGATCGTTCAAATTACTGAACGAGATCTCGTGAATGTTTGGGAGCAATATGGTCTAAAATTAAGTGGAAAATTATCTTCTTAAATGTAAGCTATTTGTTTATAAATAATGACACTACCAGTTTTTAAGCTTGATGGCTCAAATTACTCTGATAGTTTCATTGATGTGTAAAAATATGGTTATTACTTCACTAGTGTTGTTTATTTTTGAAGGATGGGTCAAGATCTGATAATCATTATTGAAATGGAATTCTCCGAATGACCGAGTAATAATAACTTTTCCGCAATATAACCTCCTTTATTTAGATTACGAACAAAGGCTTACTCAAACTCTCAACTGGCCCTTTCCAGTTCAAATCGGTCCTTAATTACCTTTTGTTACATCACTACTATCGACTTATGCCCGCTGGAAAGGGATACGCAAACCCACAATGGGTCATTTTCACTTGAGGTCGGGCCTTTCGGCCATCTCCGTGTATTTTTGGAAACACTCGGCCATTCTCGGAATTCCTTTTATAGTGTGATTATGAGATCTTGTGCCTAGTTATTAGAGTGAGACAATAATTTTAAAGCAGTACTTCAATTAAGGTTCAAAATATTGAAATATATTTTATTTGTATTTTTTTTTAACAACAGGTGAAAGTTCATGATCATTTATAATTAAAATACTTAAGTACTACAAACATTTAACCAATAATTTAAGTAAAAAAAACTGGCAACAAAGGCTAACCACTTCCCTAAAATAAAAGAAACAGAGTGGATAGATGCAGTGTTCCTTGAATGTTACACCAATGGTGATCGAAAGATTTTGTTTAGCGAAGAGAAAATTTTTACAATTGAAGAAAAATTTAATCGCCAACATGATCCTATGTATGCACGCAGCTCTAAAGTAGTCTAGGAAGTCATTGGAAGAGTAGAAAGAGGTCATCACCCTTCCTTAGAGATGGTTTGGTGGGGAGTTTCCTTTGATGGCACAACAAAGCTACATTTTTGTGAAAAAGGAGTTAAAACAGCCGCTAAAAACTATCAGGACGATATTTTGGAACCTGTTGTCAAGCCTCTTTTTTTTTCCTGTTCTTCCCTACCTCGCCTTTTAGGCTATACGGGATTTTCCCAGACCAGAGGATGAGGGCGGGGAATTTAAAATCCCCTCCGGGACCGGGATGCGAACTCGTGACTATTTTCATTTCATAGAATCATATATCCGGTTGCCGGGCAACGGTGGTGCAGTGCACACGCGTTAGCCCAATCGGCCACCCCGCCCTACAGTTGTCAAGCCTCTAAATGATACTCTGTTTGCTTGAAGTCATTGGGTTTTGTAGCAGGATTCTACTCCATCTCACAAGACCAGGCCAACTCAGGAAGAGGATGACATAACACAGAGCACACCCTATTTTGGAAAGCACACCCTATTTTGGAAAGCTTCAACAATCTCTGGTCCGAGAGCAGTTGATCGCTTTCCTCAAGAATTGCTGCATAATGCTATTGATGACTGGCCACGGAGATTAAATGTCCGTGTCAAAAGGAGGAAATTTTGAGTAATTTCTTTTTTGTTTTACTCTCTGTAGATATACATTTTATTTTATAATAAAGTTTTCGAAAAATAAATGTTGAAATCTGTATGTGTTTCCTTGTAACAATATTTATGACTGGGCTAGGTATTTCAACACGTTGGAGGATTAGATCGTTAGGAAATATTGAAGTTTGGTCGAGTGCATCCTACTCCACCTACTTTTGTATGCACATTCCAACATGCATCTGTGCTTGTGACGCACGATATAAAGAACGTTCCTCAGTTCTGATACTTCATGAATAAGTTTATTGCCAGAAGAGTAATGCGTTCCGTTAGGATGTGGGAGGCTTCCCATTACGAACATCAAGTTTCAATGTTCTTAAACGTGATGTTACTAAAAAACCACCAATGTGTATAAGTAGGTACGAAAGAACTCTTCGTTTCTTGGGATCCAGTTGTAAGACAGTTAAAAAATAAATTATATCGTTTTTGATCTAAATCACATAGTATTTATAGTGACTAAAAAATCATAACTTTGTTAAGATTATTGATTATTATTTAGCTATGATTTGCTATTATTTTATATATATATATATATATATATATATATATATATATATATATATATATATATATATATATATATATATATAATTAACTAATAAATCTTGATCATGTTATTAAATGGGCTAAAAGATTGCTATCAAAATGTATAGCATTAAAGAAAGTGCTCGTTAAAAATAAAGTGTGTGAGCAAAAGATACATAGCTCTAAAAATGCAAATTGTAGTGGGGAAAATAAACAAGGGACGTGAGGAATAGGGAAGCAAGAGTTTATTACGGCAATTGAGTTGGGTCCCTTCTTCTCAGCTTCGCACGTTTTTGTCGTATTTTCCTCCAAAATAATAGACATTTGCACTGTTTCCAAGGCGATCTGTGAAGTTTGTGTTTTTTTTTTTGTTTTTTATTCATTGTAGAACTTTAATTTTATCTAGCTGTGGTGGGAATTATTTACTTCAGGATCAAACCTGTATCGAATTAAGTAAATATTTTTCAGGTTACTTAAACTTTGTGGAGGATATAAAAATGTAAGAAAAAATTGTATGTGGAGGTAAATATTGGGAAATGTTTACAGAAAAATAAAATTGCGCCGGGATACCTTCAGCCTATAAAGGTGTCTCAAACAGTAATAAATTAAAACCTTATGTTGATCGAATCTCATAAAAAGTAAATAGCGATGGTCATGAGACTGATTGGTGAATTAAAAGAACCATGACTCTGTAAAAAGTATCAAGTCCCTTAAGCCGTAGAAAATAACCAAAATGCCATTTGTCACATGACTATGGAGCTAATAATATTCTATGGAGAAAGTCTCAGATCCCTCAAGTCGCATAAAAACAAGATGGCGGCCGAGCAAACTTTGCCCATAAATGGTTGTTACCTTATCCACAAATAGTTATTATTAAATGCTTAGAGAGGATTAGGAGATGATAGGGTGAATAAAGGGGCGTGGTGTAATGAATATCTCATTAAAAATAGCCTTGACCCCATGGTTAAAAATAGGTAGTACTAAAACGAAACATGACTTAAAGGTAAACATTCTCGAGTCTTGCGACGCTGGTTCAAATCCGTCTTTAGTGGGTTGAAATTTATAAATAGCTAAGTAGGAGGTAATCGAAAAAAAAAAAGAAGTGTCTGGGGGCGAGGTGGCCAAGGAAACTAACACGTGTGCCAAACCTGGGTTGTCCGGAAACCTGGTAAGCTGAATATAACATAATAGAATAATTACGAGTTCGTGTCCCAGTGTATGAAAAAAGAAGAAAAAAAGTCACATGTCTAAAAATGGCTACGGCTCTGTGGTTAAGGTGAGACAGAGTCACCTAAAGCAGAATAGGATATGGTTTTTATTAGGATATGGCACGTGATTAATTTCGTAATCACAGAAAGCGCCTCCTCCCGCAATAAACATAAAAACAAGATGGCCATAGTCCCATGACTAAAAAGGGCTAGTCATGACTAATCATAAGACTCGATTGAAAGATTCAAATTCTACTAGCCACAGAGAAATGAAATGGTGGTTGGGTACACTCACCCAATACAAAGGCGAGTTTGAGATACGTAAAAGGGGGCGCAGTATTATTTAATTTCTAATTTATGTTTAATGCGATGTTCACATAACCAAATGCTTCACCAGCTCGCTCATTTATTATATACTTCTGGAAAAGTGGTTCTGGAATAGAAGATTATATTCATACTACATTTACAGAAAATAAAAACAAATTAATTAGTATCAATATGTAATGCAGCTCTTATTTAGAAATAAGAAAATAATAAGATAAAAAGAAATAAAAAACAAGTTAAATATAGCCAATTAAATGTCACAAAAAAAAGTATACTTATATCGTACGCTATTAATAATTATACAGTGGATTTTTTCCCCAGCCTCCAGGAGATATTAACACTTATATTTCAATCGTATCACTTGTAAACGTGTATTATACAATATATATGTGTATTTAAAAAAAAACAAACGTTTTTTTGTTTAAAAAAATGGTATCTAAGTGTAAGATGCTAATATAAATTCTGTAATATAATCCTATATCTCTCTATTATATTGGACAGGATGGCCGCTCGAAATAATACGTGTGCACAGCGCCGTGCGTTGCCCGGCAACACGGATCAAAGATAATTAGTTAAAATAATCACAAGTTCGCTTCCCGGTGCCCGGGGATCTTTTATCTCGTATAGTCCTAAAAAGTGTGGATGGTATTCCCTCCCCCAAAAAATAAATAAATAAAAAAGTTTTTAGTGACCGCTTAATATTTTATTACGCCGTGCGGATTTCCGGATACTGAGCCCTAATTCTATCAACCAGACAAGATTTTTTCTCTTCTTTAACGATTTATGTCTTTCATACACCTTTTTTACTTAAAAAATGGAGGTTTTACCTCCGGCAGGTGGACAGGTAGTACCTCTCTAGTAAGTATACAATTAAATTCTATAAGCTAATGCTTATGAAATGAGGAATTTCAATATAGCTATAATCTCCCAGTAAAGGCGTAATGCCATCTTCGAAAAGTATGCTAAGACCGAAGAAGCCATTCTGAAAGTAAAAAGAGGAATATCCTAAAAAAAACTCCAACTGAACTTCTATTAACATTTTAATTTACTTCAAGCTAAGTTGAAAAGTGGGATGAGGGGGTAATACGTGCTCTTCTGTGCTCCCATAGACGCCTGTGGATCTGAGAGCTATATTTTAATTTAAAGTGTCGGGACATTCACAGTAATTTATATCCATTCTAGCTTAAGCCTCTCTTCCAATAGGACCCGGTAGTTACAGTTTCTAGAATTTAAAATGGTCTTTTATTTAAATAATTCAAGTATTTTCTTTCATTTTATTCCCCACTTCAGGTTTTTTTTTTTTCATTTTCTTAAGTGATGAAAAAAAGATTATTTTTTATTTTTCTGGAGCTATGCAATTAAATTTCCGCTACGCAGGCTGGAAATAGCAATAAACAAAGTTTGTTTATATTTAATAAAAATAAAAGATTTTATATTTTAATAAAAGTTTTAAGATGTATTTATTTTACAATTTCTTAAATTCTTTATTAGACAAATAGATTTGATATGGTCTTCGGGAATTTGCAAAGCATTTCTTCAATTAAATTCAAGACGTACTTAACTTGAAAACTACTTTCGGAATTGGAGAAGTAATAGACGGAATTAAGAGCTAGCTGAGAGAAGGTAACCTCGCTGAATGACTCTCATTCCTGACTTGAGTAATGAGGCCTGGAGCCATCGCCCTGGAGGACGGGCTGGAGACGAAAGTGATTAAAAGTTTCTCCTCGTGGCTCCAGATTAATCTCGGCCGGTTATGTAATTGAACATGCTTCCTCCAGCAGCTGTCCTTTGAATGTCGTCTCGAGGGCGCGCAGTCCGCTGAGGTGGCTTCGGTTACAAAAGGTCTGGAGTAGTGTCGACCTCCTTAAGTAATTAACAGGGGGTTTGGAGCTGGTGAATTTTAACAGGAGTGGACAACTAAACTTGTAACCAAGTTGTTAATATCTACCAGTGTTTGCTCAGTGGTCGAAATTCGACCATAATTAGTATTGAAAACTTGAGGAAACCATATCAGTTTGCATGCTCCCAAATTTCATTCTGCTGTTACAGCCCGTGGTGCAGACTACTTTTTATCAAATTATTAACATCCACCTAGCATTTAGTTAACATTATTAACTCATAAATAGCTTGATCTTATCGTAAGCTATAGGTATTTTATTTAAGAAAACTCTTGGAATTGGGCTGTCTGGCGTGACCTACACTCCCAACAAAACGATGTTAATTGTCAAAATAACGATGTTATATTGGCCAAACGGCTTAATATTTTTGTAACTTCCTTTTTTCTCGAGTTTGTGATCAAATTATCTTACATGCCAAGTGGAAAGCAAATATGTATTTATGAGTTTTTAGTACCTAATTAAATAGACAAAGTTTGCCCCATCTCCCGATTGAAAATGCCCCAATTTCGAGAATATTCGTAAATTACATAGTAAATATTGAAAAGATTAATGAACAGTTGCGTGAGATTTGTAATTGGTGCCCCGAGATACTACCATGTCTCTCACCACTACACTGATTTAGAGTGGCTCTTCCCCTCGATTCGAAGACAATATTTCCTAGGTACATTCCTCTATCATATCATCAACAATCATCGTCCTTCCTACGCCTACAATCTTCTCCCATTCAAGTCCTCAATCCACTCCCTCTCCACAAGATCTCGACCTTCCGACCTTTACATTTCTTCTTACAGATCTGCCTCGTTCCAAAACTCCTTTATTGCTCGCTCTGTTAATTTTTGGAATTCCCTTCCTATCAAAATCCGACATTCTTTATCCCTATCTATATTCAAAACCCTCCTATTCCAATTCCTGTTCCAAAAACAGTCAGATACCAGCTAACCTTTTATGTAAAATTGCATATTTTTTATTTTATATATTTTTTTTCAACAGAAAAACAGATTTTACTGTTAAGAAGAATTTACATTTTTTTTTTTGTATTTTTTCTAAAAGGGTTTATTTATATTTTACCATTGTACATAGTTTTATGTATCTCAGTATGGTATCGAAAGTTTTGTATATAGATTATTTTATTTTATTTTGTATATATTATGTATAACTATTTTTTTTTTTTTTTTTTTACTGATTTATCTTTATCTTTACTTTTTATGTTTGTTTTTATCTGGCCAGTGGTAAAATTTTAATTTCTGTACTTTTTTGCTATTCTGAAGGGACTTTGTCCCAGAATAAAATTATTTTCTATTCTATTCTATTCTAAATAGCTTACGATAAGATCAAGCTATTTATGAAGTTTTAGGCGAAAGTTAATAATTTGATAAAAAGGAGTCTGCAACACCGAATGTAACAGCAGAACGAAATATAATATTTTATTTACGAATATTCACGAAATTGGGGCATTTTCAATGGGGCAAACTTTGTATGTTTAATTAGGTACTAAAAACTCGTAAATACATATTTGCATTCCACTTGGATCGAAAGATAATCGCAAACTCAAGAAAAAAGGAAGCCTACAAAAATAGTGTGCCGTTTGCACTAAATCACCTCGTTATTTTGACATGTTGGCGGTGTAGGTCACGCCAAACAGCCCAATTCCAAGAATTTCCCTAAATAAAATAACCGTAGGTTACGATGAGATGAAACTGTTCACGATGTTTCAGGCAAATGTTAATAAATTGATAAAAGTGGTCTGTACCAGATATACATTCTTACATTGTATATTTGACACATATATTTTTATACATATTTCCAACAAAAAACAGATTAGTGCACTTTTTGAGTTAATCGCAAATAAAATTCTGAATCCAATGTTTCTTTGTTCTCAGCCTCTGTTTGGAGATTTATGCTACATACATAAATTAAAAGGTCTTCAAGAATATGAATTTATTTAAATTTCTTTAAAATTGTTATAGCCGTTTCGGCGCTACAATCTATAACGTTTTTAGACGTCATTTCGAAACAAAACATCGGACGATAAAGAAATGTAAAAAATACTCCTGAATTTTATCGCAATATTTTTTTCTATATTTCCAAGCATTGGTGAAGATCTTTAGAAGATCAGAGGTTTTGAATAAACGAAAATTTACATTTTTATTTATACACTGTTTTCTATTTCTTTTTACTGATTACACTGCCGAAAAAAAAAAATCTATTGATAAACAGTCGAGGGAAAAATACTGAACTGCTTTGTTTTTACCTATCTATATCAGTTGAGTTATTGGTTATTAATCGAATCAAATTTTTCTAACTGCTTGAAATATATATCAGAGTGATGCGAATTCATCTTTATTAATCAAGCCCAGGGATAATTAATATATCCATTCATTTTCTCCAGTGAAGATTTCTCTTGGCTTGAATAAATATGATGAAGGGTTATAATTAGGGGATAGAGAAAAAGTAATTAATTCTATATTTATGTATCTATATTAATATATAAATGTTAAGAATATATTAGTTTGAATTTGCTAATTTCAAGAACTACAAAGCAATAAACAATAAAGTAGAAACATAACATTTAAGCAAGAAGTTACAAAGAATCTGGAAGAGCTAAGTATTGCAGTTAATCAAATGAAGTCCAACTATAATTTTCTTCATCCAAAAGAACAAACATCCACTTCTTAAAATATATAAGTCCGTGGTACAGACCCCTTTTTATCGAATTATTAACATCCGCCTAAAACTTCCAATAGACCTTATAAGTACCAAATCTTACAAACATAAAATGAGAAGGCTTATATATTTTTTTGTCTAGTATATAATACACGCCTAATCCAAATTCTAGGATAACTCTGGCGGGAAGGCCAGAATGGTGACCAACACTTACTAAAAGCCTCAGACTTGACTATACTTAGGAATACAAAATAATTGGACCGAAACTAGACAGTTAGTGTGCCACAACACCAGAATTACATTAATATTATTATCGTAACTCCCTCGTAACTCCCATTAGACTACATACCGTACAAGAGATTCTATTCCACCATTTACTCCATATAACATTTAAATATCCTTAGTGGTAAACTCCGAGAGATATGATTTAAGTTAACACAAAGTTGACCATTGGTTGTTAATGGTTTTTATTTAAGTTAAAATTACACCACGACTAGATCATAAAAGTATAAAATATACAAGATTACAGATTTCCCAAGTATCTAGCTAAGGAATCAATAAAAATAAAGAATATAAAGAAAATTCATGATTAGCTGTAAATGAGGGAATTGATTCCATATCGAATGTAGAACAAACCATGAAAAGTCCCCTCATTTTCCATTTCTGCTTCTACCCAAAAAGGAGGATCAAAGATAGCCACCAAACACTTGCTATGTTTTTACTAACATTTCAGTCAAAAACCGTTTTTTTTTAAATTCTGCAAGTACTAATATAATCGACAAGCATGCTCGTTTTTTTTCCCTCGAAGTTTACCTGATAAAAAAAAAAGATAAAACAGCTGTAAATTGATCTATTTGGCCACAAAAAGGCATTCTAATTGTGTTACAGAATTCATTCACCCCTCATAACATTGAATCTATTGACAAATAGGAAATAATGTTTGTTATGCTTTTTGTAATGCTAAGCAAGATGAATGTTCAAAAGTTGTTTTTTAAATTTTGTGTTGAAAAATAGTGGAGATATGTTACTTTTTTAATAAAATGAAGCGACCACAAAGCTCCATTTCCATCGCAGTGTCTGCGATCAAAAAGGTAATTTCTCGTATGGACTAGGAGCTAACAATAAATTCAATTAAATGAATGATCATTTAATTATTCTAGATTAACCTCATCTGAACCCACAACTTCGGTCAGTCGGTTGAAAGCCGTTTCTTTCTATACGAAAAATTTAATTTCAAGTTGTAAAATTTGAGGTTTCTTTTAACGGTAGAACTAAATAGAATCTTGATGTGAAGTAAACAAATTTTTCCTAAAGAAGAATTCACATACTCGGTTGCATTTGGAAAACTGACTGCGTCAAAAATATCAAATTAGTCTAGCTTAATAGTACCTGAAAATGGGAAAAATTTTAATTGTATTACGGCGACTTTAAAATTGTGTATTTTATTTCACTGTATATATATATATATATATATATATATATATATATATATATATATATATATATATATATATATATATATATATATATATATATATATATATATATATTTGTAAGGAAATATGTTATCTATGTTAAGGTTGGCAACTGACTCTGACTAACGCATCAGGTTTTAACCGGTTAAGGGACCAAAGCCTCAATTTTTTGTTATTAGATGTTAGAGTCTATGAGTTATCATTTATAAAAATAATACATTATTATAATTTCATTCTTAGAGGCAAAGAAAAACAAAAAAAACATATTGCAGTCGAATTACGATAAGACTGTCCCTCTCCCCCTCTCCTCTCAGACAGCCATTTATTGCCTTATACAGATCAGGTAGTGGAGATAATCATGTAATTAATACTTATGCCACCGATAAAAATATCGTTAACTATGAATTACTAATAGTGCTATTTGAGTACTATACAACTTTATCAATATAAAACATCGAATTGAAAATGCCTTCTCTAAAGTTTTTTTTTGGTTTATTATTTTCAATAATCAACCATAGCGATCGACTTAAAAATTAACCTGAGGTTTAACGTTTCAGGATGCGTAGAATTCGAAAAACGAATAAAATTGTTTTTGTCCGTCCGCCGTCCGCGTATTTTCTCCGAAACTACTGGACAAATTTTTTTCAAATTTGGACATTATATCGGAGGCGACCCGAGGATGATCCTCCTTCATCGACATTACTATCCGCCTTTTACTTTCAAAATAGTGGCCGAAAATCACCTTTTGTTTATTTTTCTTTGTAACTAGGAAGGTAATGTTACTTTAGATGTATAGTTGTTTGGAAATAATAAACCATTGTGAAATAATTTGCAGATTTTTTTTTTAATGATGGATCTTTGGTATTTCTACATAAATCCAATAAGTTTTTTAATTAATCAGATAGACTTCTGCTTGTAATATATTAATATCTAAATGTAACGCGCGAAGCATTGTCATGATCGAGATATCTACCATCGTGAAAGTGTTGAAACATCATTTCCATATTAATATAATGCTGGAATATAAATGCCTGTTTGATAAATGTTTATCTGACGTTATTAACGTCATTAAGTATAAACGACTGTATTGGTTATTTGATGATTAAGGGGGTTATCAGCTGTTTAATGGGTTTTGGATTATCTGGCGATGAACAATCTCTTTCCCCGAACTCTACCCCTCTTTCCTCCTCCGGCCCATCATTTTAATGATTATTGACGATTTATACATTTGACATGTATTACTTTAGATTTACAATTATTATCGTGCTTGTGACAAAAATAAAAGGGAAAATATTATTTGAAAGTTTTTATTTTAGTTTGTTTAGTTTCTCAATTCTGAAGGTAGGGAAGCTTTCATTTCATGCGGGTGGTAAAAAAAAAGTTTTTATACTTCATATATATTATTGTAGATTTATAATCATTTTAATTTTATTCTTGTTTGTGATAAAAATATGATAGAAATAGTTATTTAAAAGTTTTTATTTCGTTATTACTGAAGGTAGGAGAACTGTTTTATAATGGGGATAGTAAAAAAAAATTATATTCAGGAGCGAAATGTCTACTCAAGTTTTATGTTTCAGATATAAGAACTCCCATACCAGACTGAAACGACTAGAAACCGCCCGACGTTTTCGATTACTGCAGCACTTACTAGACAAACTCTCTCAGCTTTCAATCAATTAAAAACGACTCATATATATGACAATAATAAGACCTATTTGGACTTACGGAATTGAGCTTTGGGGCTCCACTAAACCATCGAATTCCTCTCATATCCAATCCTTACAATCCGAAATCCTTTGGAAAATCCTCAACGCTCCTTACTTTGTCATAAATAAAATCATCCATAAAGACCTTAATGTTCCATATGTTTCCGATTTGGCCCAATTCAGATACCTATCCTTCCATAACAAACTGCAGAACCATCCGAATCCTCTCCTTTCAAACCTTGCTTCCTCCTCGATCCCTGATAACCCTCCGAGGCGTCTGAAAAGAAGATGGCCTCGGGAGCTTCTAATATAGAACTTTAATTTGAGTTCTACCAATGGGTAGTTTCTCTTCATGCTTTACATGCCATGTTACCAATGTCACATTTACTTGTTGTATTTTCTATGTAATATAGTTGTAAATTTCATTAAAATAAAAAAAAGAGATATCAAGGAACAAATGTAGTTCCGTGCCAGTCTATTTGTAGTCAAATCCATATGAGGGACGTGGTTCATTACGAAGTGAATTTGCTCAATATTTAACCTCATATTATTTACTAAAATGATATGATTATGGTAAAAAATTATCTTTAAATTACATTTACACTATTAAACTAATTAAACTTTCTTTCTAGAGAAACAGCAAACTTTCTTTTAACGGTTATTGCATTGGACTAAAAAATAACAACTTCTGCTATTAACTGGTGTTTAATTGACCCTTGAAAGACTGTAAAATAATAATAATAATAATAAGCATTATTGGATCAACAATATTTTTGATTTTTGGAGATGTTTTTTTCTTGACGCATGCTTACGCATTATAATTTAAAACCATATCATATTATATATCGAAACAAATTGCATTTACACTTCGAAGAAATACCTGCCCTCCAATTTATATCGAAAAAACGAAATTCCTGAGACGGACACCGTACTTAC